>OZ022515.1:47165335-47195943 GCA_963989385.1 Ctena decussata
TGCTCCTTTAGAATAAGTGCACATAGGTTAAAAATTGAACGGGGAAGATATTTTGGTTTGAAATTGGAAGAAAGACTTTGTGAAACTTGTAATACTATTGAGGACGAAATTCATTGTTTATTTTCATGTATAAAATACATAGACTACAGAAAAATTATGATTGACATGGTAAAAGAGTCTGGATGTCTTACAGGATTTGAAAACAAAGAAGATTTTATCAAATTAATGGGCAATACAAATGTAAAGGTTATTAAAGCGATAGGTAAATTTTTGCAGCAGTGCAACATTGTCTAGTTAAGGTGAGGTGGGAGTATTTGACAAAACACATGATTTTATTCCTACTTCCTTATATTGTACATTTTCAGTCCCTCTTTCGGAAAATGTAATAAAATAGGGGGGTCGCCGATGTCGTTTTCAATATATCTGACGTCGAAAACGTCCATTTTTCCACATGTTCGACCCGACGTTATAATGGCTTTCTATGGAAAATGCACTTTTTTTGCTCATCACTCTTGGATAAAAACCTTCATTCTGAGAAAACAAAACACATTTTTTTCTTCAAAAACTAACACAATATGGCCCAATGATAGAAGCTTACATTAAAGCAATAAAAATAGTAGGTCGCCGACTTAACTTTTGAGCTAATGTGCATAAAATGCCCAGCTTGCCATCTCTGTAGACTGAAATGTTAACGTTGCGCAAGGTGACGTTAACGTTACTTACTTTTCGCGCCACATATCAACTATCGCTTTTTGTTGGCTACCGGCAAAATTTGTCTAGACTTTTATCACGTATGATTGTCATCTTCGAGAAAGTGCAGGATGAAGACAGATATAATTCACTTTTCTGCCAATCTCCGCATATAAGGCGTCTTAACTGTTTGCCCTCCCATACAGTTGACGCGCGCCCGAGTTGACAAACTCTCAGAAGCAACATCTTAGGGGGCTTCCACGTGTTATGGCATCCGAATATTTCCCTTGTCCACTTGTCGTTTGTACAGTGTAAGCGAGTCAAGTTTTCCTGTTCCTAACCCGACGCAAGAAAGAACATATAATGCTCTGCCTTATAACCTAGCGTCCCAACGACTGGACTTCGGACTCTCTCTCTCTCTGTCTCTATAAAAATGATAGGTAGCTTGGATTCGCTTTATGTTAAGGAGATGCAATAAAACGACTCTTTGATACCCTTGCAACAGAAAGAAGAAATGAAAGACAGAAAAGTGAAAGACTAGGCCAGGAAAAAGAAACGTCACATTGTTTTTAGCTTGTTGACAGTCCAGATCGTTGAATTATCGTATCAACGTCGATAAAAGATTCTGACTACATTGCATTGACGCTGATACGGCTGCCTGGCGCCAAGTTGGTCAAATGCTCAGCGCCGTCGCCGGCTCGCGAAAAGTGGTCCGGCCATGTATTTGCACGTACCGAAGGCACGAGAGAGGAACGCACGAGAGCGAAAAATCCCGTTTTTTTTTTTTTTTTTTTTTTTTGAGGGGGGGGGGGGGGGGGGCGGAGGGAGGGGGTGATGGGGGTTGCGGGAGATCTCTCCCGAGAAATTACTACATTCTGAAAGTTTGTAGGTGCGTTTATGTTGCATCTCGTTTAATTTATTATTATTATTAGCTCACCTGAGCCAAAGGCTCAGAGGTGAGCTTATAGGATGGGAGTCAAGCCGTCGTCCGTCCGTGGGTCCGTGGGTCTGTGGGTCCGTGCGTCAACACTTTCAAACATAAATATCTCAGAGACCAGTGGGCCGATCGCAATCAAATTTTATCTGAAGCATCATTTGGGTGGGGGAAAGGCTGCATTAGGTTTTGGTGCCGATCAGCTCAGAACTCTGGTTTCCATGGCAACAGATAGCCCCCATAGGGTTATAATGGGGAAAATGGCGTCATCACGTTTTCTCGACTGTTTTTGATGAGATCCTTATCATACTTGCAGGTAATGATGACATACATAAGAGCTTGGATGAGTTCGAAATTTGGCCGGATCCGAGCACAGACTACGGAGTTAGCTGCCCTTGAGCGTTTGAAAAAAATCCCATAGGGTTATAATGGGGAAAATGGCGTCATCACGTTTTCTCAACTGTTTTTGCTTAGATCCTTATCATACTTGCAGGTAATGATGACATACATAAGAGCTTGGATGAGTTCGAAATTTGGCCGGATTCGAGCACAGACTACGGAGTTAGCTGCCCTTGAGCGTTTGAAAAAAATCCCATAGTGTTATAATGGAGAAAACAACGTCATCACATATTTTGAGAAAAACTTTGTCATCGCTCTATTACCTACATTTCTCAACGGATTTTGAAATAACTTCACACAAATGTAGGGCATGACAATATCTCGAGCAAGTTCGACTTTGAGGATGCTGCACCCAAGGTCAAGGTCACTGTGGCTATTTTTAAAAAACTTTGTCAGCACTCTAGCACCTACATTTCTCAGCAGATTTTCAAATAACTTCACACAAATGTAGGGCATGACAATATCTCGAGCAAGTTTGACTTTCAGGGTGCTGCACCCAAGGTCAAGGTCACTGTGGCTATTTTTAGAAAAACTTGGTCATCATTTAAGCCCCTACATTTCTCAACGGATTTTTAATCAACTTCACACAAATGTAGGGCATGACAATATCTCGAGCAAGTTTGACTTCCAGGGTGCTGCGCCCAAGGTCAAGGTCACTGTGGCTATTTTTAGAAAAACTTTGTCAGCACTCTAGCACCTACATTTCTCAGCAGATTTTAAAATAACTTCACACAAATGTAGGGGATGACAATATCTCGAGCAAGTTCGACTTTCAGGGTGCTGCGCCCAAGGTCAAGGTCACTGGCTATTTTTAGAAAAAAATTTGTCAGCGCTCTAGCACCTACATTTCTCAGCAGATTTTAAAATAACTTCACACAAATGTAGGGCATGACAATATCTCGAGCAAGTTTGACTTTCAGGGTGCTGCACCCAAGGTCAAGGTCACTGTGGCTATTTTTAGAAAAACTTGGTCATCGCTTTAGCCCCTACATTTCTCAACGGATTTTTAATCAACTTCACACAAATGTAGGGCATGACAATATATCAACCAAGTTTGACTTCCAGGGTGCTGCGCCCAAGGTCAAGGTCACTGTGGCTATTTTTAGAAAAACTTTGTCAGCGCTCTAGCACCTACATTTCTCAGCAGATTTTCAAATAACTTCACACAAATGTAGGGCATGACAATATCTCGAGCAAGTTTGACTTTCAGGGTGCTGCGCCCAAGGTCAAGGTCACTGTGGCTATTTTTAGAAAAACTTTGTCAGCACTCTAGCACCTACATTTCTCAGCAGATTTTCAAATAACTTCACACAAATGTAGGGCATGACAATATCTCGAGCAAGTTTGACTTTCAGGGTGCTGCACCCAAGGTCAAGGTCACTGTGGCTATTTTTAGAAAAACTTGGTCATCATTTAAGCCCCTACATTTCTCAACGGATTTTTAATCAACTTCACATAAATGTAGGGCATGACAATATCTCGAGCAAGTTTGACTTCCAGGGTGCTGCGCCCAAGGTCAAGGTCACTGTGGCTATTTTTAGAAAAACTTTGTCAGCACTCTAGCACCTACATTTCTCAGCAGATTTTAAAATAACTTCACACAAATGTAGGGGATGACAATATCTCGAGCAAGTTCGACTTTCAGGGTGCTGCGCCCAAGGTCAAGGTCACTGGCTATTTTTAGAAAAAAATTTGTCAGCGCTCTAGCACCTACATTTCTCAGCAGATTTTAAAATAACTTCACACAAATGTAGGGCATGACAATATCTCGAGCAAGTTTGACTTTCAGGGTGCTGCACCCAAGGTCAAGGTCACTGTGGCTATTTTTAGAAAAACTTGGTCATCGCTTTAGCCCCTACATTTCTCAACGGATTTTTAATCAACTTCACACAAATGTAGGGCATGACAATATCTCAAACAAGTTTGACTTCCAGGGTGCTGCGCCCAAGGTCAAGGTCACTGTGGCTATTTTTAGAAAAACTTTGTCAGCGCTCTAGCACCTACATTTCTCAGCAGATTTTCAAATAACTTCACACAAATGTAGGGCATGACAATATCTCGAGCAAGTTTGACTTTCAGGGTGCTGCACCCAAGGTCAAGGTCACTGTGGCTATTTTTAGAAAAACTTGGTCATCATTTTAGCCCCTACATTTCTCAACGGATTTTTAATCAACTTCACACAAATGTAGGGCATGACAATATCTCAAACAAGTTTGACTTCCAGGGTGCTGCGCCCAAGGTCAAGGTCACTGTGGCTATTTTTAGAAAAACTTTGTCAGCACTCTAGCACCTACATTTCTCAGCAGATTTTAAAATAACTTCACACAGATGTAGGGCATGACAATATCTCGAGCAAGTTCGACTTTCAGGGTGCTGCGCCCAAGGTCAAGGTCACAGGCTATTTTTAGAAAAATTTTGTCAGCGCTCTAGCATCTACATTTCTCAGCAGATTTTAAAATAACTTCACACAAATGTAGGGCATGACAATATCTCGAGCAAGTTTGACTTTCAGGGTGCTGCACCCAAGGTCAAGGTCACTGTGGCTATTTTTAGAAAAACTTGGTCATCGCTTTAGCCCCTACATTTCTCAACGGATTTTTAATCAACTTCACACAAATGTAGGGCATGACAATATCTCAAACAAGTTTGACTTCCAGGGTGCTGCGCCCAAGGTCAAGGTCACTGTGGCTATTTTTAGAAAAACTTTGTCAGCGCTCTAGCACCTACATTTCTCAATGTTTTTTTAAATAAATTCACACAAATGTAGGGCTTGACAATATCTCGAGCAAGTTCGACTTTGAGGGTGCTGCGCCCAAGGTCAAGGTCACTGTGGTAATTTTAGAAAAACTTTGTCATTGCCCTAGCACCTTCATTTCTCCATGGATTTTGAAATAACTTGACACAAATGTAGGGCATGACAATATCTCAAGCAAGTTAGACTTTCAGGATGCTGTGCCCAAGGTCAAGGTCACTGTGACTATTTTTAGAAAAACTTTGTCATCGCTCTAGCACCTACATTTCTCAATGGATTTTAAAATAAATTCACACAAATGTAGGGCATGACATTATCTCGAGCAAGTTTGACTTTCAGGGTTCTGCAATCAAGGTTTTTGATTAGATCCTTATCATACTTGCAGGTAATGATGACATACATAAAAGCTTGGATGAGTTCGAAATTTGGGTGGATTTGAGCACAGACTACGGAGTTATCTGCCCTTGAGTGTTTGAAAAAAATCCCATAGTCTTATAATGGAGAAAACAACATCATCACATTTTCATTTTTCATCGGATCCTCTTCATACTTGCAGGTAATGAGGATATGCATAAAAGCTTGGATTAGTTAGCATTTCGGCTAGATCCCACCTCTGACTATGGAGTACCTGCCCTGAGCATCCAAAAAATCAGTGTTGCCACTTTTTCTTGGTTTCTACTAATCCGATCCTTTTCAAACTTGCAGGTAATGAGGAAATGCATAATATCTTAAACAAGTTCAAATTTTGGCCATATCAGGCCAACCACTACGAAGTTAGCTGCCCTTGACAGCTCTGTCTATTGTGCTCTTGATCGGATACTTTTTAAACTTGCATATATTAAATGAGGGCATACATAATGTTTATGATGAGTTTAATTTTCAGCCTGATTGGACCACTGACTGTGGAGTTAGCTGCCCTTGAGCATCTTAAATATCCCTATAGGTTTACAATATCTCTCAGGTGAGCAATTGTTGCCCTTTGGGCTACTTGTTATTATTATTATTATTATTATTATTTTAAGAGTAAATTCGTAAAGATCATCGAATCATCGAGGAATTAGAGCTGACTTTCTGTTAATACAGACTGGTCTAGTTCTGATGGCCAAAACATTAAAACAAACAAATATTAATTATTTCGATCCGTCGGCAAGTCTCGTCAGGCGGTGGCAACCACCAACTTTATGCGACGGTTAGGTTTGATAAAATATTCCCACGACACTACTTTAGTCAAATTGCGAACCATGAATACTGAAAACTTGCTGAACAATGGCCCATTTTGGAATTTGAGCGTCTTTTGCTGATTTGGAACGGATTTGGAGTATTCATGAATTATGCAAATACGTTTTCAGAATTTGAATACGTCTGTAGTGTTCAAAAGAGTCTGTATGCACGTTACGTAATTTAAATGAAAACGAAATAGATCAGTTTGTCACACCTGAATAAATTATCGCTGGGTAAGCTTTCAATATTACATAATATTTTATACACTAAAGTTTCCCATCAGCTATTTATTTCATACAGCATTAAACACATTGATATTAATTTTATTCTATACAACATAGATTGCCCGCCGTTTTATAACCCTGTGATATAACTACCTATGTGAGATTTGATGAACCAACAAATTAACTGAACTGTTGCATATAGGATAAAAGCACCCAATAAACATGTTTATATCTCACGCGGCTTCATCTTTGATGTCTAGTTCTTTTAGGATATTCATGTAATGAATATAAATTCTTAAAAACCTAGATCCTACCCGGATACTACCCGGTTTGAGACCGTAAGTGGGCGGCGCTGTTTTACTGATAACAATTCATCCCAAGGTCCCAGGCTATTGGTAATTACCTCCACAGAAGCAACAACCAAAAATCAGGTCAGTAATTGAACTTTCATGACTTGCTGGAGATGCTTACTGTTTGGTGCCCAGAGAAATACTGAGATGAGATGTTTCGATTCTCATAAAAATGGTCTCCAAGAGGGTCAGCGGAATGAATCCATGTCTGCATTTCCTAACAGCGAGTCTGTTCATTACTGAGATAAACTACCTACTTCTGCCTTGTATTGTTCATTAGGCCTTTATAAAAAGTTTTATTTATTTATTTATTTATTTATTTTTGCGTGCGTTGAGCGAGTGCAACGGCACATTTAATGATCGCGGTAAAAAAAATATTTAAATGAAAGTAATGTCTCGCCAGTTATACGCTCGCTCAAAAAAGTGGTCGGCGACGGCCTTGATGCTAGGGACAATCTAAGATTTTTAATATAACTGAAATTTGGCATAACTTTTGCGGATTAGTATTTTAAGTGTGGGTGGTATGAAAACGACTGTCTATGGCTGCTACCATGTTAACTGTAAAGTGCGTGATCTGACTACTGTTTGTACGTTTCTGGATTTAATTTCACGAGCCTTTATTTGAAATAAAATTATTGCAACTCAACAGCTGCGAACTCCGTCTAACAAACTGACGAGAAACTGTCAGAGAACAGCTTTCTCCCCATGGAAAACTAGCTATACTTTTTTCAGATTTTTTCTCTACGGCACTTTCTATTTCCTTTAAATTTCACCAGCGCTCAGCCTCCATGCATTTTGTGAGTAGTGATCACAGAAGCGGCTAACGTTGACGCCATCTTGTTTTTATTAAACGGAACGTTTGACGTCATTACGTAACGTTGCGACAGAAACTGCCGCACGGCGGCGCTGAATTACTCCCACCTCACCTTAACCATTGTGACCTCTGACATATACTCCAAACCATTTCGATAATATTAGTGTTTGTAATAATATTTAATGTATGTGATTGTCTGTGTTATATATGTTCATGTATATGTATAATTTGCCTTTAACCCAACCTTTGGTTATAGTTGTGCAAAATAAATAAATTCTAAATTCTAAATTCTGACGTCAAACGTTCCGTTTGCGAAAAACAAGATGGCGTCAACGTTAGTCGCTTCTATGATAACTACATGGTCTGCTTACGAAATGCAAGGAGGCTGAGCGTTGGATGAAATTTCAATGGAAATAGAAAGTGTCGTAGAGAAGAAACTGAAAAAAAGTATAGTCAGTTTTCCGTGCGGAAGACTACTTGCGGGATAGCTGACAATTTCTTATCAGTTATTAGACGGAGTTCGCATCTGCTGAGTTGCAATGATAAGGAAAGGAAATAGAAAAGAAACTGAAAAAAAGTATAGCTAGTTTTCTGTGGGGAAAGGCTACTAGCGGGAAACTTGTTCTCTGACAGCTTCTCATCAATTTGTTAGGCGGAGTTCGCAGCTGTTGAGCTGCAATAATTTTATTACAATTTTTCATACGACAACAAAGCCTCTTGAAACTGAATCCAGAATCGTACAATGAGTAGTCAGATTACTGTCGCAACCACAGACAGTCGTTTTCATACCACTCACACTTAAAAGCCCCATTGCTCTATTAGCATGAGAAAAGTTATCATGAGGTATCGCTGCAAGCTTCTCACTATAGTTTGGCAACTAAAAGGACCTACTTTTGATTTCAGTAAGTAAAATTAAATGGTAAAATACAATGTACAGGCGTGGGGCCCAAATCATTATCCCGCCTATGTTTATATAGCATTGACAGACCGGAAACCAGAACAGGAAATTGTAATATGTGGAGCGATTTGTAATTTTTCGAAAACTTGTTTTCTCTGCTTTTTGCCAGCTCTATGACTCAATATATGCACATCAACCCGCATTTTTTACCAAACGTGAAGGTTGAACCGCTGTGTACAATGATTTGAGTTTAGATGTTTTGACCACTGATAGGACAATGGAGACTTTAAACTACTTATCAGCAAAAGTTATGCCAAATTTCAGTTATATTAAAATTCTTAGATTGTTCCTAGCATTTAAACAACGCCAGGCAGCCGTATTAATGTCGATGCAATGCCGTCAGAATCTTTGATCGACATTGATATGATAATTCAACGATCTGTTCTATCAATAAGCTAAAAAACAATGTTACTTTTTTTTTCTTTGCCGTTCTTTCACTTTTCTGTCTTTCGTTTCTTCTTCCTGTTTCAAGTGTATATAAAGATTCGTTTTATTGTATCTCCTAGACACTTAAGTGAACCCCTGTGTAGATGTGGTGATATTGAAAACTCTGAACATTACTTCCTATACTGTCATTACTATCATCGGCAAAGAAACGAAATGTTACGTAGTCTTTCTCATCTCTGTAACGTATCATTAGATGCGTTGTTGTTTGGGGATAGTTCATTGTCAGTGGATGTTAATACACAAATATTTGTAACTGTACATAAGTATATCAGAGATACCAGAAGATTTTAGTATAAATATGTATATCCTTTTTCCGTCAATAATGCTTTTGCCGTTTTGTCCTTTCTTCTTGATTATCAGTCACTTATTGTCTCCGTATTTAATTTATAATTTACACTTTTATATTATTACAACTCTTCAGAGACAGTAGGAGGGCTGTTTGTCCAGATGAGATGACGACGGTGTTGAGTATTAGATGTTTTGTTGACCTTTCATTATCTTGTCCACAAGAAAGTATCTTGGAAGTAGGCATGTAAGGCATGTAGGTTTTTTTAAATCCAATCCTCTGATCTGTGCCCAACCGATTTGCCTTTTTGTTTTTCCTTTCTGTATCATCAGTGCTCCATCTCATGCATTCTTTTTCTTTCATTTTTTTGTATGATAGGACCTAGTTTCTATATTCTATTGAATTTACTTTGTATTCCTTGAACTATGTAATCAAATTACAACTGTACATAATAATTTACAAAACATGTGGCCTGCCTATATTTTGTACAATTTAGCTTGCTAGAGGGAGAGGAATCCTATAAGCATTTTGCTTTCATTCCAATCCCAGTAACTATTTTTTGTGTATATCTTATGTTGCATGTGAAAGAAATTATGAATAAAATATGTTTAAACTAAGTGAATCCAAGCTGCCTATTATTTTTACAGAGAGAGAGAGAGAGAGAGAGAGAGTCGCCGAGGTCCAGTCGCTGGAACGCTAGGTTATAGTGCAAAATATTATAGGCTCTTTCTTGGGTCGGGTCAGGAACTGGAAAACCTGACTCGCCTACACTGTAGAAACGACAAGTGGACAAGGGAATTGTTCAAATGTCATAACACGTGGAAGCCCGCCTTAAAGTTGTTGCTTCTGAGAGTTTGTCGACTCGGGTGCGCGTCAACTGTATCGGAGGGCATTATAGCAATGTTTTCATTTTTTTTAAATTAAAAATAGTCAAGACGGCTTATGCAGAGACTGAGATAAAAGTATTACATCTGCCTTCATTCTGCACTTTCCCGACGATGACAATTATGAGTGATGAAAGTCCCAGACAAATTTTGCCGGTAGCCTACAAAAAGCGATAGCTGATACGTGGCGCGAAAAGTTAAGTAATGTTAACGTCACCATACGCAACGTTAACATTTCAGTCTAAAAAGACTGCAAGCCTGGCAATTTATGCAAATTAGCTCGAAAGTTAACTCGGCGACATACTATTTTTATTGCTTTAATGTAAACTTCTATCATTGGGCCATACTGTGTTAGTTTTTGTAGAAAAAAAATGTGTTTTGTTTTCTCAGAATGAAGATTTTTATCCAAGAGTGTCGAGCAAAAAAGCGCGTTTTCCATAGAACGCCATTATAACGTCGGGTGGAAAAAGTGGAAAAATTGACGTGTTCGAGGTCAGATATCTTGAAAACGACATCGGCGACCCCCTTGTTTTATTACATTTTCTTAAAGAGGGACTGAAAATGTACAATATGAGGAAGTATGAATAAAATCATGTGTTTTGTCAATTACTCCCACCTCACCTTAATTTAGCTAGTAGTGAGACAAACCTTGCTTCTGAGCTATCGGGATGCCTTGTATGTATTCTGCCTTTGGAGAGGCAAATATATATACGGATAAATACTCATAGGGCAGTGAGTGTTCGATTCAAATTACCCCACCGGGCTCACAACGTCAAAATAACGTAGTATTGACGTCGATGCGACGTTATGACGTCACATCAACGTCTATACAACATCATTTTGACGTCATGCGCCCAGTCTGATCAGACTCTTCGCTAAGCGCTTAAATGGTAGCTAAGGATCTAAGCTACCTCCATGTGGACAGCGTAGACTCTGACTGGGTGGATGCTCAGGCTGATCTGGGTCTGCGCTGAGCGAACAACCATTTTGTTCGTTTTCTCGTGTCGCGGCTCATATAAGGTACATGCTGTATCATAACAGGCAACGATAGGTGCCTAGTTAAGGGTAATGGAGACCAGTAAGACCTGTATGAATTTGTCGACTCTTCTCTACGAATTGGAGATAACACGGACAGGCTTAGTGCGAGGCTTAGTGCCGGTTGGTGCGAGTAATGGAATCGTTCCCTTGAGCCTCCTGGGGAGCATCGTTATTGATGGATGGATGACTTGCGATTTTACGTCCTTTTCAACAGTATTTCAGTCATATCAGGACATTGGATGGGTGATAATGGAAGGCTGTGTGAAATGGAACCCTGTTTATACTCGTAGTAGGAAAGATTCTTGCCTCAAGCGGAGCTCGAACCTGGGTCCGCTAGATCAGTAGGCCAGCGCTTAACCCACTGAGCTACCGGGGATCCGCAACCTCGTTATGAGAATTGGTATGAAAAAAGTGAAACACGGAAATTATCTACTTCTGTAATGTTTATTCATCATCAACCAACAATACCAGGATCTTGTCTTAACCTGAAAAAAGAAGAGAGATGTGTTAATTTTTCTTCGCTGAATAAAAAACCGTGCAGACCCAGACGTCGTGGGTTCGAATCCACTCGGATCTCACGATTCTTCTCTAACCATCAACGCGGAAAAGCTCTTCAATACCATTGCACGTATTTCCCAATCTGTCCGAAATCCCCGAATGTCTTCTTTTGTTTTCTTCGTCTTCAAGTAAATTTGTATCTTAAAATATTAAAAGCCAGTTTTGTTACTGCACATATACTCTTTATATGAATACGTATGTGTTAAGATATAAATTAAACGAATATGTTATAATTTTGATTATATGAATAGGGGTGGTGGAGCGGGGGAGAGTCTTAGACTTCCCAGCCACATACCGCTGTCACAAGAATGCTTAGGTGTTGGTTAGCGCCCCCTCCTCCTCCACACACACACATAAACACCCATCCCGCCTCGAGTCCTAGCTAAGCATACACGCAGATACGTATTTAAATTTTGTTAAACTGACAAAATGTCAATACGCTCCTGAGAATTTACATGCTGCAGATCTCAATACCAACTGCCAACAGAAGCCAACATATAAAATACATTAGGGATGATAATAAATCTCTAGTTGACTTCCCCTCAATACTTACTGAATTTCGCAGATAACGTTCGCCAGTTTGGTCATGCAGTCAACGTCATCCCAATGCTGAGAGTGCGAATGGAGTACGGCACAATCCTCAGTCGCTGTTCCGTTATTGGGGCTCCCACTTTCCCAGTTTGTGTACTGGATCTTATCCCCGTTTCTACCGGAATACCTCCACACCCCCTCTGTTAGGAGATCATTGGCGTCCAACCAGTAGGACGGCCAGTAGTTAGGGCGATTTGTAGCTAGAAAAATAAGTAAATAAATAAATAGAGAGGCGTGACATCAGATAAAACAGGGAATTAAACGACCTTAGAATAATTTTTTGTTTGAGAAAATCTGAAGTGTCTGTTGAAAGAACTTCAGTTTGCAAGGTCATTGAAAAATTGGCCCAGCATGGCATACATTGTTTGCCATGCTCCGGAGCCAATGACGTCATATATCTGTTACCATAGCAACAAAGAGGACATATTGATGTCTGAGTGATGTCACTGAGATGTCATTTTGCCAAAGTACACAGCACAAAAAGGGTTATTCCACAGTTGCTATGGCAACAGATATATGACGTCATCTCACTTAAAATTTGAGAGGAGCATGACATGCATCGCATGCCATGCTCCTCTCGAATTATACGTGAGATACTACCTGAAATTCACACAATGGAAAACATATGATTTACATAAATGTGATTTTTCTCAAACCTGTAATTCATTCTCAAATGATTTAATTCTCTGTTGTAAGTGCAGTGTGTGTTTTTGTGCGAACTGCGAGGACTCAGGTCAGTCTGCAGCAACGGCTGATGGATTTTGTGCATTATCGTAATGCATTTACGAATATAAAGCGAAATCTGATTGGATAACGCCAGAAAAATTCGACAGTATATGCGGAAACTCGACGTCATTACGAAACGTCGCTTCTCAGTCAGTGCCGCTGATTGCATGACTGAAAGCGTTTACTCTAGGAACTAAAAGGTAAAAATGTGAAAAACGGCATTACAATGGGGATAACTGTACTGAAAATGTTTTTCATCGGCGACTTGGTCACAGATTGACGACTCAGCTGATGCCGTAAAACGAACTTTGCGACACTTAAAAGATAGAATTACCTTCCCAAATGATCCTTTTGAGTACAGCTATGTCCCAATTCTGCATAGCCAACAGAATGTAGAATTAGAGCACTTATATATAATTACAATTTACCTGCCTAGCCGGGTTCGATACCCGGTCCGGCCACACACTCTCATTTCTCTTCCACTGATTCAAGAAGGACAGTAGTTAGTTACTGGCGAAAGTATGTGAACTTAGTACTGATTAATCGCTTAGGAGGTCTAAGCCTGCCCAGGAATAGTGTTGTTAGGATAACTGACCCACCCGGCATGACCATAGCTGTTTTTACCGTGGACGTAAAGCAACAAAACAACAACAACAATTTACCTGCCCGTCTCTGAACCATCATATTCACTGCTGTTGATTCTTGTTGGGAGTCGATTCTTAGCATATCCGACCCAAATGTGGTACAATAACTCTGAAATAATGGAGTTTCCTTTTTATTCCAGTTGAAACTGTTAGAGACCCGACACGACAAAACCAAAAAAGTGGCATGTGCGCTCAGCGAAGACTCAGATTCGCCCAGTTTGATAAGAGTCTTCGCTGTCTGCATCATGTGGAGGTTGTTTAGACTCTGAGCTAGCCTTTAATCGCATAGTGAAGACTTTAATCAGGCTGAGCGACTGGCCAGGCTGATCTGAGTTTTTGCTTGGTGCACATGCCGCTTTGTTAGTTTTCTCGTGTCGCGGCTATATTAATTATATGTACCGTAAAATTCTAAAATTGGGGCAGTTAAAATAATTACCATACATCTCCTAAAATTGAACAATTTGGTTTGTCTATGCAGTGTGTCACTGGAATGGCACACAGTGGAGACCCTGGTCAGACTACTCCTTTTGGGGCTACACGTTAGCGGAGCCGTAAAACGCAATTGACATCCATAAAGCTGACGATTTACCTTCTAAAATGAGAAATTTAACACAGTTATCCCGCATTCTAATGCACTTTTTCACATTTTCACCTCTCAAGTGTACCACTTTGCTCTCAAATCAAACGTTTTTGTGTGTGTTTTTTTGCGGCGCTAAACCATGTGTCAGCCAATGAGAAGAGACTTTTCATTTTGACGTCGGGTTTCCGACAGTGTATATCACAGGATGAACTGCCGCAAATTTTTGACGTTATCCAATCAGACGTCGCATTATACTAGTACGTGAATCAGAATTAACAAATAAGTATAGAAAATAACAAGAAATGTTACAGAGTGTAACAAATGCCCCCGAAGGCCCCTAACACCTGGTATTTGACCCCTGACCTTAGACTGTGAACTTGACCTTGGTTATGGGAACCTAAATTTTGTGCATGACACAACTTAGCATTTTAGTTTAAACATATTTTATTCATAATTTCACTCACATGCAACATAAGATATACACAAAAAATAGTTAATGGGATTGGAATGAAAGCAAAATGCTTATAGGATTCCTCTCCCTCTAGCAAGCTAAATTGTACATAAAATTTCCTTTTAAAAGGAAGGCTTGCCTAGCTAAGACAGTGAAATTTTCATGAGTTGTTATTGAAGTGAACCCGATTGTTAGTGCACTTTCATTTGCGAACTTTTATTTAGCAGAGTATTTAATTTCTATCTTATTGAATGGTGGCGTTATCCACGGGTGTAAGGTAAAAACAAGTGTAGAATTTGTTTGAAAAACAAATTGAAAAATATTTAAACACACACACACACACACACACACACACACACACACACACACACACACAACAACAACAACAAAAAAAAAACAACAACAGTTTTCCAACGTTTTGGCCGGCCGTTTTAGGCATGTCTCAAGGAAAATAACTATATGGACCTATTTGAAGTCTTTTCTTCACGGCTGTTGAGTCACAGTTAGTCTGAATCAAAATTTTAGGAAAGACTGTTTCAAACCCATGTCTATGGAATCATGGCAATCTGAACTTGGCCTCAAAAGAAGACAATAAATCTATATTTACAGAAGTTTATTTTTGGTTTAAGTGGCATCAGTGGCAGTGACTGGAACAAAATTTTGACACTGAGAAGAAACTGCATGCTGCTGTTGTTTGGGACGATAACTTGCTTTACACAATTTGGGAACAACAAAGTACGGAACCCATTGCGTTCGTATTTCCATGAACTCCCGACAAATGAAATTTATCTCTTTTCAGTAAATGTGATAAGGGAAGCAAATCGTCAAAAGCGCTTGTTTCTATATTTAAACAATAAATTTGAACTCTGCTCTTTCAGATTCTACACTGATACACAGATCAGCCCACTCCGGCATAAGTGCAGTCTGATCAGTCTAGCCTCAGCATGAAAGATGAAGAATATATATATGCCGAAACAGACTGATCAGATCCAACGAATGCATTGGCGCTGGACAGTGTGCCGGCTGCTCTGACTAGTCAGATTATGCGATGCCCTAAGGCCTAGTTTTCGTGACGCCGCTGCATGATATTTTGGAAAAGCTAATGCTTTGCGCTAAGCTATATATAAACACTGTTTCTTATACAAGTTTGGTATATTTCTTAGGATGCAAAGCCAAATACTTTGCATTGCATTCAGAGTTTCATTTTTTATGCAATCAGTTTATAAAAAGCAAACGAAATGTGGCCTAGTTCAAGGCACTCGTAAAAGAAAAACGTGCTTTTTAACAGAAATATTAAAAAAAGTACATGAACTATCAAAAATAGAATAAAGTTTCCATCGTTATTTTTAGCAGATGAGGCAAATCGGATGTGGATAAAAATAGGCAAAATCGGACGAGGTATTTGTTTGTTATGTCTGTGAAGAAAATAATGAAGAAATGCTCTCTCAAATCGGAACGAACTTTCCGATCTCTTTGGCTTATTTGCGGCCCTAAAAAAAGATTAGAACGAATCGTTGCAGTACACACTCACTGGTATTTTCCGAGTAAGCGTGACGTATCATTTCTTCCCAAAATAACTCGGTATCACTAAACCACTTGAATACTGGCTTGCGCTCGAAAGCGCAAGCCAAAAATATAGGCAGGCCACATGTTTTGTAATTTATTATGTACAGTTGTAATTTGATTACACAGTACAAGGAATACAAAGTGAATTCAACAGAATATAGAAACTAGGTCCTATTATACAAAAAATGAAAGAAAAAGAATGCATGAGATGGAGCACTGATAATACAGAAAGGAAAAACAAAAAGGAAAATCAGTTGGGCACAGATCAGGGGATTGGATTTAAGAAACTTACATGCCTTACATGCCTACTTCCAAGATACTTGCTTGTGGACAAGACAATTAAAGGTCAACAAAACATCTTATGCTCAACACCATCGTCATCTCATCCGGACAAACAGCCCTCCTACTGTCTCTGAAGAGTTGTAAATATAAGTGTAATCATAAATTAAATACGGAGACAATAAGTGACTGATAACCAAGAAGAAAGGACAAGACGGCAAAAGCATTATTGATGGAAAAAAGATATATATATATATGTATGCACTAAAATCTTCTAGTATCACTGATGTACTTATGTACAGCTGCAAATATTTGTGTATTAACATCCACTGACAATGAACTGTCCCCAAACAACAACACATCTAAAGATACGTTACAGAGGTGAGAAAGACTACGTAGCATTTCGTTTCTTTGCCGATAATAGTAATGACAGTATAGGAAGTAGTGTTGAGAGTTTCAATATCACCACATCTACACAGGGGTGAATCGGTCAAGTTTTTTAGATAAATGTCATAATTTAAAGAACTGCACTTAGTGCGAAGGCGCGTATGCAGGATTTGTGAACGTCTGTCTCCTGAGTAGTAATATTTAGGAACTCTATCATTTACCTGATTTAGATGAAACTTAAAAGATGAAACAGATACAGAGTTTCTATATTCTTCGGGAAGGCTGTTCCAGTCTCGGATAGAGGAGGGTAGAAAAGAATTGAAATACTGATTTGTGCGTGCATTAATTGTACGAATGTCATTTGCGTTTCTTAGATTATATAAAGACGTTTCACTAACAGTTGCAGGTATAAGAGATGATAGATAAAGGGGAGTCAGGTTATTTACCATTTTATAGAAGAGAAATAATGTTTGCTTTTTCCGTCTCGAGTCTAAAGTTTCCCATCCAATTTCGCTATAAAGATTTTCAACAGACACTAGTTTAGTTGTTCCAGTTGCAATCCTAGCTGCTTCTTTTTGAATTTTTTCAATGTCGTCTTTTTCATACTGTGTGCAGTTGTCCCAAATTTCATTCCCATATTCCAAAATAGGTCTAATAAAAACTATATAAATTATTTCTAAAGATCTGCGGTCTAGCTGGAATTTAAGTTTACGCATAATATTAATTCTTATCCAAGCTTTTTCTTTTATGTAGTTTATGTGTTTATGCCAAGAGCCATCATTACTAAAGAATATGCCAAGATGTTTATGCGTATCAACTTCTGAAATTTGCTGATTTAACATGTATAAAGGAGGATGTACTGTCTGTAAGAGTTTTCTAGATATCAAAAGAGTTTCTGTTTTCACATGGTTAAAAGTTACCAACCACACTTTGGCCCACTTAGCTATTTTTTCCAGATCAGAATTGAGGATTTGTGCAGCAGAGATGGGATTTTCAACAACTATTGATAAACTCGTATCATCTGCAAAGAGTCTGATGTTAGAACCTATATCTGTTACTATATCGTTTATGTATAGGAGAAAAAGAAGTGGGCCAAGAATAGATCCCTGCGGTACCCCCGCTTGTATAAAGTTCCAGTTAGAACGAGAACCTGGGAGAATAACTCTCTGCCTTCTAGTAGAAAGATAACTGCTAATCCAAGATAACAAACTACCAGAGACACCTGCTGCTCTAAGCTTGCAGAGAAGACCCTGATGCCAAACACGGTCAAAAGCCTTGCTGACATCGCAGAAGACAACTCGTACTTCCTTTCCTGAGTCCAGAGCTTGACAAAAGGAATTATAAAGAAATGTGAGTTGATTAGTTGTGGAATCTCTAGGAATGAAACCAGATTATAAAGGAGTAAGAATGCCGTTGTCGTGAAAGTGGTTGTAGAGATGTTTAAAGACAACACGTTCAAAAACTTTCTCCAAACAACTCAATAGAGAGATGGGTCGATAATTTGAAACAGAAGTTGAATCTCCACCTTTAAAAATAGGACATACCAGAGCATCTTTCCAAATATCAGGAAATATTCCAAGCCGTAAAGATTGGTTTATCAAAGAACATAGGGGATTGGATAGTTCATGTGCCAACTCTCGAAGGATGCGATTGTTAATATCATCTGATCCTACAGCTTTACCGAGGGGAAGGGACTTCATAACAGATTCTACCTCTAAGGGAGAAATAATAAGAGTTGAAAGAATATCTTCAACGTAGACTGCAATATCAGGGACTATAGTGTTACGATCATCGAGTAGCGTTTGATCTCTGAAAAAATCGTTCAGTATGTTTGCTTTGTCAGTTTCGTCAGAGTAGATATAGCCGTCTTTTTCCAAGGTCGGCACTGAAGACTTAGTGGATGGAGAGATAAAGGCTTTAAGAGTGGTCCACCAATTTTTAGTAGATAAAGTTTCTGACTGAAGTTTGTTAGAAAGTTGGTTTAAGTAATCCTGTTTAGATTGACGGATAGCTGCTACAACACTGTTTCTAAGTTTCTTAAATTTATTCCATAGTCGTGTAGTATTAATTCGTTTGGCTTTTTTGTACGCTCTTTTACGTCTCCTAATTTGCTTTCTGATGGCTGTTGTTATCCAGGGAAGATCGGAGGGTCGGATTCTAACATTTTTATTTGGAACGCATTCTGCTGTCAGTAAATTTATACGGTCAGTAATATTCTTAGCGTAAATATTAGTATCTGGGTCTGATAATGTAACCCAATCAGTATTTGCAGCTTTAGTTCTTAAGAGGTCATAGTTGCCTCGATCATAACTCCAAATTCTGCAGGTAAACGATTTTCTTGCATTCTTGGAGAATTTTAAAATGCCATAAATAGGACAGTGGTAACGAACGTCTTGGTGAAGAAAAGGATCAGCTACACCACTGGAAATCAGGTTATTTCTATCACTAGTGAGAATAATGTCAATAAGGGAAGAAGAGTGTTCAGTATAATGGGTGGGTTCTGATACGGGTTGGTATAAAGAAAACTGTTCACATAGATCTGATATCTTACGAGAAGACTGTTCACTCAGCATATTAAAATTTAAGTCCCCTGTCACAATAATATTGTTCATTTGTGTGTCGAGAGCTAATGATAAAGAGTCTTCAATGGCAGAGTAATATAGCGCATCAGAATTCGGAGGCCGATAAAATAGCCCAAATAACACACGTGTATGATTTAGCTGGATTTCAAGCCAAATGCATTCTACGTTAAGTGGTTCTAAGTCGTGCCTTCTTTTATAGTGAATAGAGTCCTTGACGTAGATCAGTACACCACCATGGTGATCCCTTGCTCTATCTTTACGTTCAGGTGGTTTGAAATCCTGCATGAGTAAGTCTGCCGTTTGGATAGAAGGATGAAGCCAAGTCTCAGAAAAAGCAAGGATGTCGAAATCACTGAGTTCTACAGCAAGAATGTCGATCTTATTCACAATGCTCTGTACGTTGTAGTGTACAAAAGATAAGTGTTTGGAAAGATTTAAAGTATTCAGAAAAGAAGTCGAGTCATGGGATGAGTTGGATGAGGTATCAAGTGAAGAAGTGGAAGATGGTCCAGGATTAGGGTGCACGTCCCCCGCAATGAAAAGGAGAATCCAGAGCCAGGTCAACTTAGCATTTTGATTTACCTTTCGGTAAAATTTGATTAACAAATGCACCCGAAGGTCCCTAACACCTGGTATTTGACCCCTGACCTTTGACTGTGAACTTGACCTTGGTTATGGGAACCTAAATTTTGTGCAAGACACAACTTATCATTTTGATTTACCTTTCGGTAAAATTTGATTAAATTTGCTTCAGCAGTTTCTGAGATATCTTGGACACAAGATTTGTAAGAGACAAACATTTGACCTTTGACTGTGACCTTGACCTTGGTCGTGAGAACCTAATGTTGTGCATGACACAACTTCTCATTTTGGTTTACCTTTCTGTAAAAATTGATTCAATTCCCTTTAGCAGTTTTTGAGATATCTTTGATACAATATGTGTAGGAGACAAACATATGGCCTTTGATTGTGACCTTGACCTTGCTCATGAGAACCTAAATTTTAAGCGCGACATATCTTCTCATTTCGGTCTACCTTTCTGTGAAATTTGATTCAATTCACTTCAGGGTTTTTTTAGTTATTGCGGACACGCGAGACAAACTTATGACCTTTGATTGTGATCTTGACATTGGCCGTGGAAACCTAAATTTTGTGCGCGACACACCTTCTTATTTTGGTCTACCTTTCTGTGAAATTTAATTCAATTCACTTCAGGGGTTTTTGAGTTATTGCGGACACACGATTTGTAAGGGTCAAACGTATGACCTTTGATCGTGACCTTGACCTTGGTTGTGAGAACCTAAATTTTAAGCGCGACACACCTTCTCATTATGGTTTACCTTTCTGTGAAATTTGATTCAATTCACTTCAGGGGTTTTTGAGTTATGGCGGACACACGATTTGTAAGGGTCAAACCTTTGATTGTGACCTTGACCTTGGTCATGGGAGCCTAAATTTTGTGCGCGACATACCTTCTCAATTTGGTCTACCTTTCTATGAAGTTTGATTAAATTCCCATCAGCGGTTTTTGAGTTATGGCGGACACACGATTTGTAACGGACGGACGGACGGACAGACGGTGCGATTTTAATATGCCACCCGGAATTCCTTCGGGGGCATAAAAATAAATTTAAATATATGAATAAAGAAAATCAACGAAAGATTTTGAGTTAATAATGGATATGGAATGAAATGAAATAAATAAATAAATAAAATAATAAACAAAAGTACCTGAGCATCTATCCAAGTAACGTTCTGTCCAAACACTGCGTAACAAGACTGGCCATGCTTCTCAAATCCATCAGGGCACGTTGTGGGTCTTTCTGTAAATACAGGAATACACGTACGTTCATCACGGCACGTGAAAAGGTAATTAGACCGTGCCAGCAGGACAGACTGCGCAAACGCGCAGTCTGGTCAGAGTCTTTCCTGTTGGCATAAACAGTGAATAAATCTTGAGGAAAATGAAGAAGGAGACTCGCAGGCTGATTTAAGTATTCGCTGTACGCACAAGGACCAAGTTCCTTTTCCACGTGCTATTAACACGTGTTTCACGTGTCACTGACACGTGAAGCTTGAAGTTTGTCATAACTGGCGTATAAGTGGCTGTAATAGCACAGCTCTTTACGCTCTAGCAAGGTATGCCAGCGCGTGCTTGCCCAGCTAAAGGCGTAGGGGTACATCTTTCGGGCTTTTGTGCCATTTCTACAAAGGGGAACAACCTATGTGACTTAATTTTATGCAAATAAACAAATACACTTTAATATTAACAACACTTAAATAGTTAAAACTAGAATATAAAATAGAAAATAACCTGACTTCACGTGTACCGTAGCCACAAAAAGTAAACACGTCACTGTCAGAACTGTCGCCATTTTTAACTGGTGACAGAGATAAATATTTGTTGGGAGAGTTTAGGAATTTTGGAACCTATAGATAGTTACCACAGAAACCAATTGTAAACATTACGTTATCTCTCAAAAGTTATGGACAGCCAATTGTCACATAATCTGAATCAATTGCTCAGTTTGCTATAGTTTTTTTCGGCCCCAACATTGTCCCGGATAATACAGTAAACTCTCTTTACAATGAAGACATTTGTTCCCAAATACATGTATTTTGACCTTAAACTAAATTTGTTGTCTATGAAGAACACATATTTTGAACAATTAAGCCATTCCGTGCACGTCAAAATGACATTATAAACAATTTTGCTGCTACGAGGGGTGATCATTAAGTAATGGAACTAGGATTTATTTCATTAGATATGTGTCAAAACAGTATTCCAGGTATATAATATCTAAGATGCATTTTCATGTATATTTGCTGCTGATTTGTAACAAAGAAATGGATAAAAGTTTGTGATGGTGTGATGGCTTGATGCAAGTCTCAGATACTAAAAGAAATATGTTGTTATTCATGACTTTCTCTCTAACCTGGCAGAAATACAGAGCGCGAAACACTTTTGATCGAGCAAAATTTGACGTTTTTCGCTGAATTTAAAACGGGGGAACCAGAAATGTGACGTCATTGCACTTTAACAAGCAGAGTCTTGGGAGATTTGTATAGCAGAAAGTACCAAAATTATCCTGTACTTGATAATCGATCAGTTTACTTTAGCATAATACGGGAAATCACGGAATGAGATGTCAAACTCCCTAAAAATCAATTATTTCAACCCCTGCTTTAGCTTTAATTCATGCCAGATTTCAGAGAGTTTTTATAGACAATCATTATATGTGTGTTTCAAAAGTCAAAACCTGACTTAAACAGAAAGTGTTCCTAAGATTTCAATTTCTTCTTACATATCGCACATAATAAGCATAATACAAGCTCCTCTTTACCAAAATGACGTCGAAAAAAATCACACGCGTTACCCCGCATGCACGTGACGTAATATATCGCTATGGTAACACGTTAAAATTTCAATTTCAAACATGGATTCGAAAGCTCTAAAGACACTCGTTGGTGTTACAAGAAAGTTACTAAATTCTGTATATAATCAACTAATCTACAAAGGTGTTTCCATTATTTAATGATCACCCCACGTATAATGAATGCCTTTGTAAAGAGGGTTGATTGCAGATACAGATGCGGGTAACCCGAAGGTATGATCAGGGTCTCTTTTCACATTCACCCGTTTTCCAATACATTATTTACAATAGTCTTTTGACTTTTCACATGTCTTGTTTGGCTTTGTGTGCCTTTCTGTATTTACTTTTTGTTCTTTTCCTATTAGGGTAGGATGTGGTAAACGATCCAGGAAGGCATGCTGTCGTAATGTCGTGGTGACGTCGCTTCGAAGTCAATACAACGTCATGTGCCTGCAGCAGGCACAAAACGTTGTTTTGAAGTCGCATTGACGTCGATCCGACGTGATGACGTCGCATCGACGTCACTATGACGTCATGTGCCTGCTGTGATTGTGTCGGTTCCTGATCATTGCCTTCTCATCTGCAGTAAACTCTACCTTAAAACGTAACGTTATAAAACGTGGCTGTTAATATGGTAAGCATCAGCTTAAGTCATGCTGAAAGTCAATTTGAACAGGCTTAAACCACAAGCCGAACAGATAATCGCTGAAGAACAGGCTGGGTTCCGAGCATCAAGGAGCACCACAGAACAGATCTTCAATCTTAGAATCCTGTGTGAAAAGTATCTCCAACATCAGCAGAATCTGTATCATGTCTTCATTCATGATTTAAAAAAAACCTTTGACAGGATATGGCATGCAGCCTTATGGGCCACCATGCGGAAGTACAATATCAGTGCATATCTAGTTCACACCATTGAGCAGCTATACGACAAGGCTACAAGTGCAGTCCTGATAAATGACAGCACAGGAGAATGGTTCAGAACAACAGTTGGAGTAAGACAAGGATGTCTTCTGTCACCCACCCTCTTCAAAATTTTTCTCGAACGGATCATGTCTGATGCTCTGGGAGAACATGACGGAAAGGTTAGTATAGGCGGCAGAAACATTACCAATCTGCGGTTTGCCGATGCTATAGACGCTCTAACTGAGTTAGAGCAGGAACTAGAAGATCTAGTTGAAAGTCTCGACCAAATCTGCATTAGGTATAAGATGGGGTTCAGTGCTGATGACGAACAGCGCAGATGGCATCCAGAGGGAGATCAAGGTAAAAGGGCTGAGGCTGGGTACCGTAACAAGCTTCAAATACCTTGGAGCAGTTGTCTCAGATGATGGCTCAAAATAGGAGGTTCTCTCAAGGATTGCACAAGCCACTTCAGCTCTTACCAAGCTGAAACCAATTTGGAAAGATAACAACATATCTCTTGGATCAAAGGTGAAACTTATGCGCTCTCTTGTCAGTTCCATATTTCTGTATGCCTGTGAATTGTGGACCTTGACAGCAGAGTTAGAGAAAAGAACGCAGGACTTTGAGATGAGATTCTACCGAAGATTACTGAACATTTCGTACAAGGACCATATAACCAATGAGGAGGTTGGCAGAAAGATCCAAGCAGCCATTGGTGAATATGATGATTTCCTGACGCTGGTCAAAAAGTAGTCCTGAACACACGACGTTACCAGTTCCGCTTCGCTTCGCTTACGGGAGGAGCATAGTGGATCCCGGCTAAGGGTCAAGTAGTACAGAACTATAGTCAAGAAACGAAAACTAAGGTGATTTGGCTTCTGGTTTAGCAAAGACGATTCTACAGGCACAGTGAAAGGAAAAAGAAGAAGAGGTAGACAGAAGAAGAGGTGGGTAGACAATATTAAAGAGTGGACAGGGATGGATTTTGCCAGCAGGGCAGCTGAAAGCAGGACAAGGTGGAAAGGGATTGTTTCGAAGTCATCTGTGGTGCCCCAACGACCTAGTAAGGTTATGGGATAGAATAGAATAGAATAGACCAGCTTAAGGCGAACAACAACTATTGTTACGCACTATATTATAGGAATTAATTTCCCTTTTTGTGGCGGGGTACGGGGGGGGGTATCGATGTGTAAACGTCGGCGAATCATTCCCAAACTGGATAAAGGACTTTATGTCAAGTTTTTGCGGGATTTGCTGGCGTTTACACCGCGAAAAAATCCCAGAAAAAAATATACAGTTTTTTTTTAATTCCAATGTTATATATCTCGTATGTCTTAAAGTCGGAAAAAACAACAACTCCAAAACAGTCAATGTTTCACACATACTAGTAATTAATGTCGAGGACGCCGCCATTTTGAAGGCGTTACAAACTGACGTTTGAAATGACGTTGACTTTACGTCATAATTGACGTCTAACACGGGCTTGCTGTAGTCGCCCTAATACATATTTGTTCTTTAATATGAATTTCAATTAGAAAAAACAACAACAACAACAAAAAAAATGCAGATTTGTCAAGAACCTTGTCGGACAATAGGATTTAGCGATGTACAAAATCCTCTCTCTCTCTCTCTCTCTCTCTCTCTCTCTCTCTCTCTCTCTCTCTCTCTCTGCATGTGTTAACCAATCATTTGTTTGTAAACTGCGCTGAGAATATGATGGTGGACTGCTGCAAAATTTCACCTCATAAAAGCGTCGTTTTTGTGTTATTGTTTAACGTCCACGGTAAACAGCTTGTCGGGACGGTCAGTTAACCTAGCCACACTATTTCTGGGCAGGTTTAGACCTCCTAAGCGGTTAGCTAGTACTAAGTGCACTTATTTTCACCAGTAACTGACAACTGCCCTTCTTGAATCAGCGGAAGGAGAAATGAAAGTAAGTGGCCGGACCGGGTATCGAACCCAGGACCTCTGGCTTACAAGTCAGGCGCCCTACCGACTGCGCTATGCGGCCCGGCATGATAAAAGGGGTATGATACATGTAGCATAATGTGATATGTCTCTTTAGAACTGCGCTTATGGGAATGACCGCAAGCACTGCCTTTAGATACGATCGCCGAAGACAATTGGCTAGATGGGCCGCGTAGCGCAATCGGTAGAGTACCTGACTCATAAGTCAGAGGTCCTGGGTTCGAAACCCGGTCTGGCCACATACGTTCGTTTCTCCTTCCGCTGATTCAAGAAGGGCAGTTGTCAGTTACTGGCGAAAGTATGTGCACTTAGTACTGGTTAACCGCTTAGGCGGTCTAAGCCTGCTCAGGAATAGTGTGGTTAGGTTAACTGACCGTCCCGACATGACTATGGTTGTTTACCGTGGGCGTAAAGCAACAAATCAATCAATCAACCAAAGACAATTGGCTACCTACTGACTTTGGCCGTGATAACAACATTCGATTGCTTACGTCATCACACAAACGCAATGTCAGCAAGCTTGGATAAAACTGCATTTGCCTTTCATTTGTTTGACACTCTCTTCTAATGATTCATTATTTATAAATAGAAAATCATGTTTTAGTGTCTTTTGATACCAAGGTTATCAGACCAGACCAGAAACACATAGAATGGTTCGGCACGCCTCGCCCTTTCTATGCTGCTTCTGGTCTCGCCTGATAAATTTGATATTAAAACACACTAGCATGATATTTCACTACAGACACTTTTCAAACATCTATTTTACATATTTTTCTGTTTTCAATTACCAAACACAACAAGAAGCAAAGTAAGCAGCGGCATAGGTGGCTACTGTACAGTGCCGACAGACCACAGTTACGTAACACCCAGGAACCACAACAGACATATCGCCTTGGAACTGTCAAGTATAGATTACAGGGGAGGGGGGGGGGGCATGACGTCAGCAACTGACTCGCTCTCCGAAACAGTTAACTGTAACTAACTGTTGCCGAATAAAACACGAAAATTTTCCATTACCGCTATAGGCGCACTGTTACAATGTTCAGATACATGTATTTGTACGATAACAAAAATGATTTGAGCCGCGACACGAGAAAACCAACAATGTGGTTGTGCGCCCAGAGCAGACTCAGATCAGCCTGGGCATCCGCCCAGTCTGATCAGAGCCTTCGCTGTCCGCATGGAGATAGCTTAGACCCTTAGCTACCGTCTGAGCACTTAACGAAGAGTCTGATCAGACTGAGCAAATGCCCAGGTTGATCTGAGTCTGCACTGGGCGCACAACCACATTGTTGGTTTTGTCATGCCGCGGCTCATTTTTGAATTGAGGAAGTAGGATCTTGTTAAAAACTACTGTAAATTCTCTAATTACTCTGACACCCAAAATAGTTTGAGAAACTGTCCTGTAATGAGACTGATTGGTTGAACAATGCAGATATCACAGTATATAATCACGTGACGAGCGGACAGTGACCGAAACCGGAAATTGCGACACTGTCCGACGACAGTCGCAAAGTTGGCCTCAAAATTCAAGGTAAGAAAAGCTTGCATTTTTGTAGTTCTAGGCTTGCAGTGGGTTATTTGTACAACACAGATGAATGCAGTTTGAATGCCTGGATATATTCAGCAGCTGTAGTGAGGAAAGCTGTGGCAAATGCTGAAAGCTGTCGTCTTAATCAAGAAAACATATCATGAAATCACGGGACGATGGAACAAAACTGCCCCTGTCAACATGACTTGGTCGTTATTTTGTTGCTATAATTTTCCAATTCAAGGGAAGCTTTTACATTTATGTGTGCAAAAATATTTGTCCTAACATAGAAACACCAATATGTTAACCATGTTGGCCAAACTTGGAACTTTTTAAGGCAATTTGTCATAGTACCCTCAGCACTTCAACTGTCCGCAAAATTGAAATTGTACGAGTCGAAAAGTTGCTGAAGTCAATATTTTGACTGTCCGCAAAGTTGCATGTAGTTATAGTGAAAAATGGGTAATCACAATAAGCCAAAGGAAAACCGGCAAATGACTATAACCACCAGCCGTCCTAAATCTCCTCACCCTGTTCACGGCCCACACGATATAATGTATTTTTCAAGACCAGTGCATTGATCACATTGAGATGTTTTTATGTCCCCCCTCCAGGGCAAATAGAGTTTACCCTGGCCGTGTGTGTATGTGTGTGTGTTACCAGAATCGTGTCCCGGTCATAACTTTCTTATGATATCTATCTATCTATCTATCTATCTATCTATCTATCTATCTATCTATCTATATATATGTATATATCAAACTGCGGCCTCTGCATTCATCTCATAGAAGGTAATTCATTACTATTTAAATGCGGAACGAACTTCAAAATACATGAAAATATGTCATGCGATGTGAAAAATGTTATTTATGTAATGAAATGCAGAGGCTGCGGGGATGAATATATCGGCGAAACAGGCAACTTTCTTAGAAAACGGGTCACGGTACATAATCAACAAATCCGTGACCCTCGAACAAGAATGCTGAAAGTTAGTGAGCATATAGACATTTGCGCAAA
The DNA here is from genome assembly GCA_963989385.1 of Ctena decussata. Lineage (NCBI taxonomy): Eukaryota > Metazoa > Mollusca > Bivalvia > Lucinida > Lucinidae > Ctena > Ctena decussata. The sequence continues at coordinate 47,193,493 of OZ022515.1, forward strand.
TACTTTGAATCCTAAATACTACATCTTCCCTTTCTACAAGATGTATACGGAAAGCGCAACTTTAAGACGAGCAAAGGAAAATTACTTCATAAATACACTGAAACCTAAATTAAATGGGGCCAGTTAGTCAGGACATGTGCCATCAGAGTATTCATTAACCGGAAACGTTATTTATTATTGACGGAAACGGAAACGTTACCCAGAACGTTACGTTTCGTTGCTAGGTAAATCAAAATGTCTTCTTGAAAATCTGTAAAACAGTGAAACCGCGGTAGAAGTTAATTAATAATTGTGTTATTTGGCTATATCGGACTTATTGTTTTTACTATATATATATATATATATATATATATATATATATATACTGCAACACCCCCTCGCGAGGATTTTGTGCAGGCATGTCTGCGCGTCAAGTCTGTTAGAAAGTTAAAAGAATGCAGTGCTTAAATAAAAGACGAAAGTGTTAAAATGTTAAAAAGGTGGTGAAAGGCAGATAAAAGCAGGTTAAATACAATGTTCCTTTTGCTTTATGACATAGAATGGTCACAAGACCGGACTGTCTCTCTAAAGTGATCTAGAGTAGGCAGAACAACAACATTAGCAGGCAGTGCATTCCACTGTACCACAGCTAACGGAAAAAAAATGAATATTTATAGAAGTTAAAAGATGTGTGTATTTGACGCAGGGCGAGGGGGGTGGTTATGTCTTGTCATTCTGGTGGGTTGCTGGAAGTATGATGGTATGGGAATAGAGACATGTCCATTAATACTTTTGTATAGCATTATCAGTCTCGCATCGGATCGCCTCTGTTCCAATGACCTCCAACCAAGTTCATGTTGCATTTCAGTGACACTGCTGTATGGGGAGAAATTTTTTAATGTCCAACTTATGGCCCTGCGTTGGACCATCTCAACTTTGCTAATGTCCTGTTTTGTATATGGGCTCCATACGGTTGAGGCATATTCAACTTGTGGCCTTAACAGGGTCTGATATGCCGCTTCTCGGACAGCTGGACTTTTTACCCTGATATTGACCACGAGTGTAAGATTCTGTTTAGCATATGGCGCTTTTACAAAGGGTTGTATCGTCTTAAAAGTGGACTTTATTTCAACATTGCTGTCACGGACGGTGTCACGCCATTACGCGCCAGTATATACCTATACCAGATCAACAGCAGTTTAAGCAATTTTAAAACTGCAAATCACTGAGCTGTTTAGATGCAGCATCTACATATAGATCTAAGGGTTTCTGTTTTTATTTTCAAAATTCATGATTATGCCGTTGCTGAGGATCAGTGGGTTTTCGGTCTTCATTCTTTAAAAACTTCTGCATTGTTTTCATTGTAGAGAAAGTCCAAATCAGACAAATATCGATCGCAATTTTTCGGACAGTCTACAATGTCAACCGAACAATTTTGCGGACAGTCATGACGAAGAGAGTGAGTTGTTGCTTATGCCTCAGAATTCAAATATCGTGCTGACTAGGCTAAAACATGGCTTGAAAAGACTTGGAAAATGATTTTTACGCAAACTATGGTTACAAGTACCGTTCGTTTATTTAAAATATTGACTTTAAACGTTATGAAACGAAGAGCGGCGGGGATGAAATTGCCAAATTGATGTGATAGACCCGAACGTTTTTTTTGTCTTTCTTTATGAAAAGAGCATTTCAACCGTATTGTGTTGTTGCTAAATACAGACTGGCATCTTATCAATTGCCCGCTTTGATTGTAACAATCAAATTACATGCCAAAGGAGATAAAAATGCAAAACGCGAAGGTCACTCACCTTATATTTTTTAGGTCAACTTTGCGACTGTCGTCGGACAGGGTCGCAATTTCCGGTTTCAGTCACTGTCCGCTCGTCACGTGATTATACACTGTGGATATGCGTCCAAAGATGCAGATGGAATGACAAACTGTGTAGGCCCTGATCAGACTGCTCCTCTAGGAGCAGTCAGATCTGGGCTTACGCAGTTTGCTCAGACATATTTGTCGCAATACTTCGAAGTTTTACGGTAAAAGTCTTTGTGTCTGATCTTGTACCAAGGCCAATGTCAGGTTTCAAATTGAGAATATAGGATTGTATTACAAACAAACAAAAAAAATAAGATAATTATTATACATAAATCCAATTTAGATTCCTAACATTGACTAACGTTATTGAAAAACAAATTTTTTTTTTTCAGCACTAGCGGAAATTTTGTATTCTTTGCTATTGCCGAGGTGCTGCATTGCGCCGAGACGTGTCTTAAGAAGCACGCAAACCGCGTTTTGCCGTATCTGATCTAGGTGTACACTGTTATGCAAAGATTCCGTTTTCTAGACACTGTGAATCGAAGGACTTTATCAAACGCTGATTTTAACTACAGAACAGCTCACTGGATTATAAAAATCTTAAGAAATGAAGGCTCAAGGGATAGTTTCAAATTTAAAACTTTTCGGCAGTCTAT
>OZ022515.1:47195966-47222000 GCA_963989385.1 Ctena decussata
CTAGTATCTGTTGTTTTCTTGGTTTCTTCTGTCATCTTCTGAGTTTTTTTTCTCCAATCTGAAAAAGAAAATTCGGTAAATTAGTGATACCACGAAATAAGACACTTTATACCGTATACCGTATACACGGTAATTTTCGCGGGTTCAAATTTTCGCGTTTAAGGGTCGAAAACATAAAACATAAGAAAAATTCCCATTTTTAATTTTCGCGGTTAGCAACAAGCAAAACTATTTCTTTTTCAATTGAGTCAGTTCGTTCATTAACCTGCGGCAGGGCCGCCGCAGGTTAATGAAAGAACTGGCTCAAGTGAAAAATACCAACAACTACCGAAGAAAACAGAAAAAAAAAATATATGAACACTGTGTCTACAGAAGACACTTTGTAAGAAACTGGAAATTATTCGCGATTTTAATATTCGCGGTTTCTAAGTGACCGCGAAATACCGCGAAAAATGGAACACCGTGAAAATTACCTTGTATACGTTATATGGAATTCCACTTAAGATGAATGGTATACATGTACTTGAAGAGGAAGCAAATCTGCCAGCTCCGATTTGCCTCCCTTTCCATTAGGACCAACCCTTAAATGAAAGATTTATTCATACAGGGCTTTATCCAGGTATTTTGGGAATGAGGCCTTTTTCTTAAAATTGGGGAAAACAGCCATTTTGGAATGAAAACTCTAGGGCCAGTAGGAGTAGTTTCAAAATTTGGGAATTCTGCATGATTTTAAAGAAATTTCTATCTGGAATGGGGCCTTTATTATGTAGATAAAACCCTGTCATTTAAGAAAAGACCAAATTTTTAATTGGGATCTGTCATCCAGGTAAGCAGACAGGATGCCACAATAATTATTTGCCTTTGTTAAACTGGTTGAAAATATACCTTAAACACAATTGCTCCCATCTACTGATGGCTGAATTCATTTTCTTTGCACTGGCGCATGAACGTTTGCGACTGCTGACTCTATACACTTCTCATGTCTAATAAGTACTCTTTGCTGCCTAATGTACAACAGCTGTTGCCTGACCGTATAGCTCGCCCGAACTGGTGCTTGTCAATCTCACATGCATTTGTTGCTATGGCTAGCACTACATCAAACTTAGAGCAAGCATGTCCACATACTGTCAACATATGTATTAAAAAAAGCTTTAAAAACAAGAGGGCCATAAGGCCCTGAATCGCTCACCTGAGTAAAAAGGTCAAAAGTCAAACTAGGATCATCATTTGAACAAACCTGATAGTTTTCACTGCCAAAATATGACAGACATTGGTTAAACCTGAAAAAATGACCCTGGCCTCTATTGCTAAAAAAAGTTCAGATACTCATTTATTAGACTGTATTTATTAACTTCTGTACCCAAATCTTCTACAAGTTCCATGGCTAATAGGTATGGTAACCGGCAGAGTTTTGTAAAAATGCAAGCAGAAAATTCAGTAATCATAAAAATGTCACACAAAAAGCGTTACATTTCTGAGTTTTTTGGCTATATTTTTGACTGTAACCTTTTCATTACTCAAACTATTTCAATGAATTTGGCAGGTATCTTCATTCTTCAAGGTGACATAATACATCTTCAACAACAAAAATAGTGTACTATTAAAGCCCTGTTTCATTAAAATGCTTCGGTCACATCTTTTTTTGGACATGGCCAGCTGACAATCGCAACCTTGGCGACTGTCATTTAAATTTTAGGCGCCCAACCGATTTTTTACTAGCAGTGTGCTTCCCCTAGTCTGTATCCCTGCCCTTTACAGTGTGTGGGTGATATGGTAAAAACTCTATGGCTGCTATCATGTTAACTGTAAAGTGATAGCAGTCTGATGGCAGTCTTAATTCAGATGATCAGTCCAATCAGATTCTTTGCTGCATGCTTAAAGAGTAACTATGGGTCTAAGCTAGTTCTAAGCAGACAGCTAAGACTGATCAGACTGCAGATACTCAGGCTGATCTGAGTCTCCACTGGGCACAATGCCACTTTGTTGTTTTTGACGCGTCAATCAATCAATCAAAGTCAGTAATCACTTATGCAAATTTGTAAACTTGTTTCAAATCAGCTTTTAAATTGCATCTCACATGATCTCAGCATTCTTTTAGCCTTCAGAAGAGCTACAAAACACCTATTATTTAATTTTCTATACACAAATATTTTATTACAACGGATTTATTTGCACAACTGGAGCTTATGTCTTCAATTCGGGCTGAGTAGTGTAATCGGTTACCTGTTACCTGGAGAGAGTATTAATGTGAATGCAGTTATTTCCCTTAGACCCGGGGAGCGATAGGCATTAATCGATATTTGGAATGTCATATCGATGTCCATATCCCAGGACAGGTGTTGAACTTCTCTGAAGCCGGTTTTGTCATCACTGTGTTAACAATACGAATGCGCTGGATGGAAACATTTTTAATTTTTAACAATGTGGATTTTCATTTTCTTTTTCTCAGATCAAATCAGTTTACTTTTTCAGTCGCTCCTTCTCGTTTTAATAAGTCTCGTTTTTCCCCTCTCTCTGATATTTAGATCAAATTTCGTAAGAATTGGCGAGAAAATAAATCTGATTATTGGTCAGTTTTTGACAGCGGTTTGTTTTAGTTTCTGACAACAAAAACATAAAATTACTTATTATAATGAAATTATGATATTTCTATCCCTTTGACTGTCTCATCTTTATGGAAAGTCTAAGCCTGATACAGTTTTCTCTTGATTTTCTGTTTTGACAAAACTGTTTAAAAGTTTTATGTAAACTGTGTCTTTCGGCATGTAACTAAGCTGCGCTATTTAAAACAATAAGATAGAAATTTAAGATTAGTCTGACTTTCTCTGTTTTTCTGCGAACAAAAGTAAATAAACTAATGAGCCATACCACGACAAAAACAAATTGGCATGTGCGCCCTGCGAACACTCAGAATAGCGTGTGCGTTCGTCCATCTGATCTGGGCCTTCGCTGTCCGCATAGAGGTAGCTTAGACCATTGCCTGTCCTGTAAGCGCACAGCGAAGATTCTGATTAGTCTGGGCAGCTGCCAAGGCTGATCTGAGTCTTGGCAGGGCGCTATGGCACTGCGTTGATTTTGTTGCGACGCGACTGAAATTACTGTTTGATACAAAAATAATCACAAGAATGACGTTCGGATTAAATATCCATTTCTGACCTTCATTGCCGTTAGCAGGTGTTAATTTTGAAATTGCATTGTTTTGACAAGAAGTGTGACCAACTGTATTTTCACACCTTCCGACCGACAGCGACTACTCAGTTGATGTCTTTAGCAAACGATTAAATGAGCCGCGACAAAGGTGCACGTACGCCCAGCGAAGTCTTAGATCAGCCTGGGCATCCGCCTGATCCGATCACAGGCTTCGCTATCGGCATGGAGGTAGCTTAGAGTCTTAGCTACCCTTTAAACGCAAGTTCAGACTCTGCTCAGACCGGGTGGCTGTCCAGGCTGATCTGCGTCTTCGCTGGGCGCACATTCCAATTTGTTCGTCTTATCGTATTGCGGCTCATATGAGGAACCTTTTGAACATTGAGCAGAAAAGAAAGTGACCTGTCCATGGGCGGAACGCTGACCAGTGCCTTGCAGCTTTCAACTGTTCTTTCCGTATTTCTTACTGCATTTAATTCTATCTCAATTTAATTTCCACATGATAATTTTAAATGGTTTTCGCACAGTCACAGCCTGATTTGATAACAAATGTTCAAAATATTTTGAACAGAAATTCGGATCAGTTTGGTTTGTGCAGAAACACGGGTAAGGTTATGTACAAACTCATATTCAACTAAAATTGACAAATTATTAACTGATCATAAACTCAGACCAGTGTTTTGCAAGTGCATAAGTTGGTCTGAGTCAGTTTGCATACATAATTAATTCCATAAATTGACTATTGCAGCTTTACATTTTTTGCATTTATTTTTGTTCAAGTCATGATGACTTTAACAAACTTTAACGGTTTGACAATTACGAAAACAGTTTAGAGGTAATATCGGATTTTATGATCGATAATCGATTAATCCTCTGTAATTATAAGTATGTTAATTGTACTGTATACTGTCAACAAATTCCGATCAGCTTGCGCAAACTGATTAGACATTGTTCAGTCTTATCGGTTTGCACATATCAGAGGCTGATAAGTGTCCGCAGGTGCAAAGGTTTATTATCGTAAGTACTCATATTATAGCAAAAATACAAAAAAAAATCACAAAAATGTCTTTCAATATTCCTCGCTAGCTTCACTAAAACAGTCATAAAATTAAAGTGACAAACTTGCATTATGAACAGAAATATTACTAATAAAGTTAATTTATAGCCTTGCAAGAAAAATGTTTCATAGCAAATTTTTCCCATAGCGACTAATCCTTACACTACCACGGTTACGCGAAAATCTTCACCATGATTTAGTTTCTTACATTATTTTTTTTTTCGACAGTAATATCTTAAGAGAGCAATACAGTGTATGTATCTTCGTGTCTCCTGATTATGAATAAACAAATCAGCCAGTCAAAAATATAATTCTATTGATTCTAAGATTCTACCCTGGGATACACAAAACATATTTCGGTTTCTTTGATAAAAACGCCCCACCACACTCAAATAAATTTCAATCAAAACTGTTAGAACAAACATAAGCAATTATGATAATAATTAATAGACAGATCGAACATTACCAAAAAATATGTAATTGGTTTGCAAAGTTTTTTTTAGCTTATAAAGGGATTTTTAAAACTACAAGTAGTCGATTAACTGTCTGTTCATTTTTGATGGTCACGTGTAGAAGTTACGTGACTTCTTTCTCTTTTTTTTCCTTTCTTGTGTTCATTCGTTTGTTCTTTCTGTCCTTCTTCTTTCTTAATAAGACAATATGAATATTCTTCCTTTCTTAGTTAGATCATAAAAGCACATATATAAATACATACACAAAACACGAATACCAAGAAATGAAGTGTTAAGCCTTTGAGCAATATAGGCGGATTTGGACTTAAACTATTTGAAACTATTATGAGCGAGGTTGTTTCGAAACGCGATTTTCTGTATGTTTAGAGATCGATGGAAGAAACTTATAGTATACTTATTTTATAATGAATTACATCAATGCAAACCTTATAAAAATCTCTCAGTGGTGATAACTTATAAAATTTTATAGAAAATCCGATCATTTTCAAATTTTAGGCTGAACATAGCTTCTTAGGCATTTTCGACATTATTCTTATATAATTTCATCTGACTGAAGCTTCAAACTTCAAAAGCCGATGGAAGTATCAAAACATGAAGTTAATTTGTATATTTTTATACCATATTAACGGACAAAGACTGAAGTTTATGATCTTAACTTATAAAAAATTGTCGTAGTATCATATATGTATTTAATTTCACATTTTATATTATATTTCTATGTAATTGCATATAACACTCGACATTATTTGAACAGGTAAGCTCTCGGATAAACCCGTAAGTCGCTATCGGTAGTTTCCGCCATATTGAAGCATTAAGCTCCCTATGAATAGTGCAATATTTTGATATTTTCATTTGATATGTCGATACGCAAAATCTCCAATAGAGGTATAACTGCACGTTTTCACTTAGTTACTGAAAGCTCTAAATATAGAAACATATTGATATTTTCATTTGATATGTTGCTACGCAAAATCTCCAATCAATGACAGCTCAATTTTAACCATGGTAGGTTGATAATAAAAGAAGTGGTATGATGCCCAACACCCGCATCCGAGCTTGAAATCCACCACTGCAGAGTTTAGTGTCAGATTTTGAGATCTAAACAAAAGTTTACCTTTTAATGGTAGCTAAGTGTAGATCAAGCCTTTTGTGCACCTGTAGCATGACAGGCTTTGGTGTCAGACCTGTCAAGAATTGCTTCTGGGGTCGTAGGGTGCTAAAATAGTTTTTTAGAAAAATTATGCTGCCTTGTTCAGAGGTGTGATTTTATTCCTGAAGGTATTCTGCTATATCTATTTGATTTTCTCTTGAAATATGAAGCATTTCTAAGCCAATGAGCCTCAAATACATGATCTTTTGCAGGACTACATCTCCTGTATGGATGCTGCCAGAAGTCAAGGGGAAGCACTGCGGTTTGTTGTTATTTAAATTACGCAATCTGGAGGCGGTACATGTGAATTATTGAACCTTGTGAAAAACTTAATCGCTCATGATACATGTATGAAGATTTGTCTATTTTTGAAGAGTGCAGATGCTGATCTAATCTGATTATGGTATCTTTAATATTGGCCATTGAATGTTGTGTACATTTGGATAGTGTTGTGACTGGACCTCATTTTGCGTTGTTTTCTATGGGAGCCAATTTCACAGGTGTGACACCTAGAAGTGAAAGAATCATTTTGTATATTGCAATTGGCTCAGCCTTTTTGTTACATTTATTTGATTTCTTTGAGTAAAACATTGCATTTTATGCCCATTCCATTACCAAAAATGCCCTCCATAGCAGCTAAGATACATTTTTGACTAATTCAACCCTTCAGAATGGTCATTTCTCTGAAAATAGGGGGTATATGTCCAAGATCAGTTACAAGTCATAAAAGAGATGGCATCAATACATGTTTTTGTGTATTCTAGGAGTGGAACACCTTGAAGTTCAGCACAATTTACCACGTGTTTGGATTGATTTTGAAATTCTGCCAAAGTGATCGATTCACTTTGTGCTTCTTTCAAAACGCACACGCCACTCGTAAGTTTGTCGCAAAATCAGAAACAACATTTTTTTAGCAGTTTTATATGAATTTTGAGGAATAAATCAATTTTATGTTTATACAGTGTTTGTCCGGCAGTCCTTATTTGCAGTATAAAACATTCATTTAATTCCTCTAAGATAAATCAGGCTACTTCTAGGTGTCAGACCTGTCAAGAATTGCTTCTGGGGTCATAGGTGCTAAAATAGTTCTTTAGAAAAATTATGCTGCCTTGTTCAGAGGTGTGATTTTCATTCCTGAAGGTGTTCTGCTGCATTTATTTGATTTTCTCTTGAAATATGAAGCATTTCTAAGCCAATGAGCCTAAAATACATGATCTTTTGCAGGACTATATCTCCTGTATGGATGCTAGGGCTGGGTACCGCAGAAAAAAATTGTACCGCGGTTTTTCATCAAATACCACGGTACATACCATGGTATACCGTGACTACCATTCTGTTTTTGTTCTACTTTCGGTTTCTTTTCACTACCGTCATGTGGATTGTTAAATTTGAAGTGCCACCACCTGCGCGCTTTACAACACAGTCACAGGCTCTACAGATGCCTACATTCTGCTTGATACGACTGTCGGAGTTCTTTTTCAACCCGAAGTGATGCCAAATGCGTGCTTTCCTCGCGGATTTTTCCTCAATGCTGTTGCTATCCGCCATCTTGAGATGCTTTAGAGCGCAGACGCAAAACGCACGTGGTGGAATTTTTTAAATATTTCTTACACTAACGAATTCACAAGAACCCAGGATAATACAAACACCAGTGCCTTTTACTGATAATTTCCATTGTTTTTATGTTCTGAAAATAAAATTAATTCTTTTCTGCCCGAATTAAGGATATGAATGAACTCTGCAATTTCCGTGTAAATCTTGGTCACGAAGTCTGCCGAAGTACCGGTACTGCCCAAACGTACCGTGGTTCATACCTCCGGGACTAAATACCGGGGTTCACCGGTATACCGGTTTTACCACGCACCCCTAATGGATGCTGCCAGAAGTCAAGGGGAAGCACTGTGGTTTGTTGTTATTTACGCCATCTGGAGGCGGTACATGTGAATTATTGAACCTTGTGAAAAACTTAATCGCTCATGATATGAAGATTTGTCTTTTTTTGAAGAGTACAGGATGCTGATCTAATCTGATTATTATGGTATCTTATTGGCCACTGAATGTTGTGTACCTTTGGATAGTGTTGTAACTGGACCTCGTTTTGCGTTGTTTTCTATGGGAGCCAATTTCAAAGGTGAGACACCTTTTGTACTTGTATGCTGTTTTCTTATTGATTCTTGTCCCTTATTATAATTTGCCTGCTTATGTCAAAAATTTGGGGACCGGTAAATTGATTTTGCATTCAAAAGCTGCAAATAACTTTCTGACAGCATGTCAAGTTATTAAACTGGTGTGAACATTTAATTTAACTAAAAATTAGGATACACTCTTTAACTACCCCTTGGGGCAAAACTTGAAAAAAGTTTCTTATTGAGTTCATGCCCTAGAATCAACAGCCAAATATTCAAAACGATTTTATCAGTCTGTTAATATTTTAGCATATTAAGCTTAATCCGCACTATTTCTATGTTAAACTGGCAGGTTTATGGCATTGTGTTTAATATAAAAGGTTTGGAAGGTTTCTCTTTGGCACCACTGAAAAATAGCCATAAGAGGAGATGGCAAATCCCCCGACCGAAGACCCCCATGGGCCTTGGCAAACAGGGTGCACTTCAAAACATATATAAGTAATATATTGTCATTCTTTTATGCTTCTGATTGACATTGTTTGTTTGACAGATGCATGATTACCTAACACTCAGACTAAAACAGTATGCTTGACTGCTAAAAAGAAGTAATATCTCAAACAGCCACCATGTACACAGATGTATAGCATATGATACACTCAGCTTTCAAAATGTGTGAATAACTTCTAAAGTTTAAGCCCTACAAACCTAATTTTGAGCTCTCTAGTAAGTGAATTTGAACAAAGAATCCAAATCTGTGAAAAAAAAAAATTTTTTTGGGGGGGGGGGGGGGGGGGGGGGGGGGGAATGTGGAGGGGTCAGAGAGAGTTAGGAACACTGATATCACAGCATGATCATCAATATTCTAAAAGGTATAAGGTTATTAAAATTGTGGAGCACGCCATGGTTATACAGGTATGGAGCAATGGAGCAGAGACTCAAACTGCAGCTCCAAAGGGAAATAACTCACAAAGTATGAATGCAAGAGTTGTCAATCATGTATCAGACAAATCCTCATAACCTGTTCTGCATATCTGTAAAGTATCATGAAAATATTTCAAAAGGTATTCAAGTTATGGAGCGAACACCTAAAACCAAGAAAGGGAAATAACTAAAAAAGTAAGAAAACGAGAGTTGTCATTCTTGTTCGCGACACATCTTTATGATCTGTTCTACATATCTGTGAAGTATCATGAAAATATTCCAAAAGGTATTCAAGTTATAGAGGGGACACAAAATCACACCTAAAACCATCATGGGGAAATAACTCAAAAAGTAAGAAAGCAAGAGTTGTCATTCTTGTTTGCGACACATTGTCATGACCTGGTCTACATATCTGTGATGTATCATGAAAAAATTCCAAAAGGTATTCAAGTTATAGAGCGGACACGAAATCACACCTAAAACCATCAAGGGGAAATAACTCAAAAAGTAAGAAAGCAAGAGTTGTTATTCTTGTTAGCGACACATCGTCATGCCCTGCTCTACATATCTGTATAGTATCATGAAAATATTCCAAAGCGTATTCAAGTTATAGAGCGGACACGAAATCACACCTAAATCCATCAAGGGGAAATAACTCAAAATGTAAGAAAGCAAGAGTTGTCATTCTTGTTTGCGACACATCGTCATGACCTGTTCTACATATTTGTGAAGTATCATGAAAATATTCCAAAGGGTATACAAATTACAGAGCGGACACGAATCTGCAAAAAAATCACCTAAAGGGAGATAACTCAAAAAGTACAATAGCAAGAGTTAGCATTCTTGTACGCAACACATCGCCATGACCTGTTCCACTTAACTGTGAAGTATCATGAAAATATTCCAAAGGGTATTCAAGATATAGAGCGGACAAGAAAATGTTTACGGACGGACGGATGCCAGGCTCATCGCTATATCCCCCGAACCTTTCGGTCGGGGGATAATAAAATTAAGGACTTTTTAAAAAATATTCATTTTCTGACCAAAATTTTATTTAGCACAGATAACCAGGGTTTTTTTGCACATAAATAATGTTTTTTCAACCATTTATATATCAAATGAGTTCATCAATTTAGTTGCAGACCTCAGCAAACCCTAGAAACAGGCCCGTCTCCGTGTAGTGAAAACTGGTCCGGCAGAGGATAGCAGCGAGAGCCAAAGGCACGAGAGAGGGGAGAGCACGAGATGGGGGTTTTTCCCACTCGTAAGGGGGTTCGGGGGACCTCCCCCCCCCTAAGAAAATTTTTGATTTATGAGCGTCTCTATGTGCATTTTTAATGCATTTTTGGATGCTTTTGGGGCCAAATTTTAGTCGTTTTGGTCACGAAGTTTTGCTAGTTAAATACGAAAAAGAACAAAACGTAAGACTCAAGATCTTTAACAACTATTTCGCCCCTTCTGCCAGTCTCATCAGGCGCTGGCATCAATTTCTGCTTTGTTTATTGATGACACGAGCAACGAGCGTCATTGATAATTTCATCGATAAACTGCGGCACTTTTGATAATGCGATTCAATAAGATCACAGGTGAGCAATTAAATAAAATCGGATGAAAAGAAAATAAGTGGTACAGCAGATAGCATACTCGGCACAAAAAGTGGTCCGGCGCTCGCCGGACCTGCTTGACCGGCGACGACGGCCTTGAGAAACGAATCTATGAGAAGGCACGGATCCATGCACGAAAGTCGAAACCTGGTTCTGTCTGAATATCCGCCCACTTCATTCAAATTACTTTTAACAATGTGTCGTTGTACAAAGATTACCTTTCAGAAGTCTAATGGTTTAAACAGTGTAAGCATAAAATAAGAACACAGGCCAAGAGTTTCCAAAGAATCGGCTTTAAACAGATGAAAATTATTAAATTTGATGCTACACTTTTTCTTTGACCTCCATTCACGCACACTGTCCGTTCAATGCTCGTGTTAATGAAAAATAAGCTGCGCGGTAGTCGTGTCGGCGTAGGTTCGGGTATCATCTCACTATCATTCGATACTGAGACGATCATTTTCTAATTATTACCTTATTACCTTAGGTATTTTCTCTCTCTCTCTCTCTCTCTCTCTCTCTGAGGTTGAGAACGGTGACAAGTTGCAAGTTCTTTGAATGAGCTGTCTCAGATGATGGCTGCAAACTTGCACATATCCTATCAAGGATTTCAAAAGCCATCACAGCACTAACAAGGCTGGCACCTGTTTTGACAGATAACAGAAGGCAACAACATATGAGCCACAACACGAGAAAACCAACAAAGTGGTTGTGCGGCCAGCGCAGACACAGATCAGCCTGGGCATCCACCCAGTCTGATCAGAGTCTTCCCTGTCCGCATGGAGGTAGCTTAGATCCTTAGCTGCCCTTTAAGCACTTACCAAAGAGTCTGAGTGGAATGGGCGGATCCACAGGCTGATCTGAGTCTGCGCTGGGCGCACAACCACTTTGTTGGTTTTCTCGTGTCACGGCTCATATGTGTCTCTTGGATCAAAGATGAAATTGGTGCATTCTCTTGTCATAAGACATGACATAAGAAACTGTATTTTCAAATATACAACATAATCAACATTAGCTTATGGCTATTTTATCGACCAACAAATAATTTGAACTACACATGTAAAAAAACAAGCAAGCATCACAGTTAGAAAACATATATCACAAGAAAAACATAAATATATTACAGATCTAAAGGAAGTTAAAACGTATGGATAAATTAAGGCAGGATGCAAGCATCATGCTCAATTGCCGCATGCTTGCAACCCCAGGTAAATTGAAACAGGATTAAAATATTAGGTAAATATAATGCACTTATTATAATATTGATAAATTAAATTACACAAATAATATAATTGAGCCCATCACTGTGGTAGGTCTTTCCCGAGAACGAAATTTTTTCACCATAGACTCTGTGCCTAGACAAAGCACGAAGTCCTTGGTGAAACGAAAGTGAGAAAGACGAACCACGATGAGATATCAGATTAAACATAAAAAGCAGCCTATAAAAAGTTCAGCACATATACGGTTCACAAAAAGTAGGGGATATTCAGGTTTGAAAAATTGTAGCATATACAACAAATGTGATATCCATATGAAACGCATAGTATCAATAAGATAAACATCCGTTAAGACACTTTTCATGAAAGTTTGGACAATATTTCCTGTCACGTGATCTGCATACAGTTAGTTTCAGACAAGGGGTCAGGACAAAAATGTGGTAAATTCGAACAAAAATTTATTCAAATTTTTCAACTACGCTAACTTTTCAATGCACTTTTAAGTTTTGTATGCTAAAAGTTTTTTTTTCTTCTTCAAAACGGTCATTTTGGGAAGAAAACCAGAAAACAAAAATCGTACAGGTACATCGAGTCACCGAAAAATTAACACGTTTATGGCTTACACTCTTTATTTTTATGAAACAGCGCGTAAAAGCAATTTTCAGCTTGTTAAATGAATCAAAACGAGTGTTTTTGTGTAAATTTTGTAATCTGAAAAGGATCTGTTTTTGTAGCAGATTCGTGTGAAAATTGGGTGTCGACCCCCTGTCTAAAACGAATTACACGCAGATCACATGACAGGATATATCATCAAAATTGTAATGCAAAATGTTTAATCGAATATTTTTCTGATTGACACTTGCCGTTTCAGATGGATTTGATATGTTTTCTAATTTATACAATTTTTAATATCTTAATATCCCCTACTTTTTGTGAACCGTATATATGTTGTCACAGGTCAGCATGCATAATTCTGTTGCTTCCTCGCACCTAGGAGTGTCAAGGAAACAAGAAGCTGATATATTAAACAAGAAGCTTTAATGAAAATGAAAAGCAGCTGGAAAGCAACAAGCAAACGAAAAAGCATAAAAAACAGAACTGATAAACACAGCAAATAAGATTGAATATGAAAGCAACACTGGCTAAGCAGGTATGGCACAACTATAGGTTAAATCTGCACAAAGAACACTTACATGAGGTACCTCCCCAAGTCTGGATCAACCTTATCTGGAAGGCTGTTCCAGACATGGACAGCCTCATAACGAAAAGACCTCTTATCGTAATTGATCGAATTTACTCTATGCAAATCCACCAAGATAGGTATCTGAAAGAAGAATTTGAACTATTTTAAAGAAAAAAGGTCATGAAGGTAGGTAGGTAGGTGATAAACCATCTTAAATTAGAATTTTGAAAACCTCTTTAGCTATATTTCCAATCCTTCCTAATTCTAGAGTTGACATAATACCCTTACTGAGTAAGTCCTCGTAGGAGCTCGTATAGTCACTGTACACTAGTATGAGTGCTCTATATTGCAACTTTTTAAGTTTTAGAGTACTTGACTTAGAACAGAAATACCAGACCAGTGGACAGTAACTAAAATTTGATCTTATGAAGGACTTGTAAATTAAAAGTTTAGTATCTACGAGGGAGGATCCAGAAATTCGTGGACACAATCCATAAAATCCAACTGCAATAAGTAATTTCTTTCAAAACTTGACCAATGCTTCTCTATATATGGCTGAATAATTTCTGACAATATCGGGTAAATTCAATAAATATTGGGTTTGGCATCTACGTTTGAATATACCAGGGGTTGTCTGTGCGGCGCACTCCAGATTTTTTGACAGAAAAATACAAAATATTCCTTTTAAAATAATCAAATATATTCTTTATCCTTAAAATTTCGATATAAAATTTCAGTCAAGAACTAACATAGCATTTCCCAATTTCAAACGATATGAATATTTATTATTGGCATTTGACATGGCATTCTGTACACACAAAACAGAACACCACCCTCTGGCATGAAAGAAGAAAATGACGTTTTTCCAACGTCTGCACGCAAGCAGTTTGTCTTAAGCCCGCCTAAAAAAACATAACGAATACAACGGAAACAAATCATATTTTACACAAAGCATCACGAGACATTCACGTTTCAAGATACTGTGTAAACAAGTCATAAAAATAAATTTCGAGCGATATTTTTGATCTTCAGGATGGCAATGGTGCACTTATTTGATCAAATAGTAGATTTTACACCTCAAAACTGAGCCCAAGAAATGTTTACGCGGTATCATAAGTTGTTCTTTATAAAACCTGATGGAAAACTTGTGATTGTCTTATTGTTCTATTCCTCGCCTCATATGAATGCTGAAACTGTGATTTTAATGTCATGATTTCTTTAGTGGATCTTATCAGCTTCGTTTTTGGGCACTAACATATATCAGGCGTCAACGTGACGTTGTGGCATGCGCTGCGCAACTTAGGGTAACAGAACAAAAGGCATTGTTATATATGAACCGTTTTAGATATCTGATTCAAAATTTACACGTGTGTTTATCAATGATGTAAAAATGGGCATGTCACGTTTCATCGATTTCCCTTTTCAGATTCCTTAGTTATTTAAGGTGTCCACGAACTTCTGGATCAGCCCTCGTATATTGATGTAATTACTTAGTCTGAGAAGAACATTTATTTGTTTTGCAACCTTCTTGTACATATTGGAGATGTGTAAATCGAAATTCAATAAACAGTCTACAGTAACTCCAAGTAATTTCACTGATTCGTCGCACTTGGTATCAGTGCCACTAACTCTGAAACTCAGCCGTCATAGGCCTTGTCTGTCTTCTTGTAAGCCTGCGGAACGTGGACCTAGAGAAAATGTCCCATACCTTTAGTCTAAACTTTATTTATTTGTACAAATAATACAGATACATACAAATACAGTTCATGGAAATAAACTATTCATACAAAAGGGATTCAGAAGAAAGTCGTATTGACTTTTTTAAATCTGTCTCCCAGACCTTTGAGACGAGATCCTTTCAAAAAATACTGAATGGTTCGTACAACGACCGCGTAACTAATGAGGATATTTGTGGGTGAATTCCTGGCCATAGCCAAGAAACAGAAAACCAAGTTGGTTTGGTTGCATCCTAAGGTCTCTTGACTTAGCAAAATTACAAAGCACAGTGCTGCGAAACAAATTATGATTTAGACAGAAGAAGAAGTGAGAAAACAATATACAATTTCAGAGAGGCTTTGTCAGCACCGCTAAAAACTAGGGCAGCTAAACAGGACTAGGCGGAGAGCTCCAACAGCCTTACAAGACAATCGGAACACCGCTCGGCCAATTCCGTGAATTGGCCGAGCGTGCTCCGATTGCCTTACAAGATTGCGGGACAGACTAGACTAGACTATGGTGTCGATTTGAATATGGAACAGTGTAAAAGTTACGTGTAAAAATTGTTTCATTTTATTTTTTGTTATATATTAGATCCAGGAAAAGATGATTTTCCTACTAAGAGGAACAATATGCGTGTAGTTTCTTTTCTGATCATGTATGTCAGCAAAATAAATATAAAAAGTCAAAATATGAATCGATGTATAATCGCCTACTGTTTAACTAGAATGATTTATAAAAAAGTAATAAAATGCATAATAAAATCGATCTGTTAATTTTTAATTTTATTTAGTTATCGTGAATAAATGAAACGTTTCATATTTAGTCAAATAGAGTAATGTCGGGTATTATCGACCCAGTGCGATTATCAACCATAGACAAAACTATAAAAAAGCAAAACATTCATGTTCAGTTAAACAAAGGCTTGAAATATATTTCAGTTTTAAACATAAATGACCAAGAATGTGCTTAAATCAGTTACTTCTCTTATTTATAAAAAGGCAAAGTCGTGTCATTTTATTACACGTACACTTCATTTACGTGTACGTATAGGTATCTCTGGTCTAGAATCTATCTTTACAGTAGTCGTGTAACACTCCCGCCTGCGCGGTGCACCGCTTGAGAATTGGTTGAGTTAACTCTGGTTTACCGTCTTACCTACACAAAGGTCATACGGAGACGGGACCTCGGTTTAAACTCTAATCTGAAAGGCAGGAAAAGGGATATCGAACCTGCGACCCCTGGACTGGTAGTCCAGCACGTCATCACCGCGTGTGAAAATACAATAAAAAGACAATACAATTGGAGGGTTACAAATATGTTACTATCTTACTGACACTATCCCAACTTAGCAAATGTATAAAATGAAATAATCATGGCAATGAACACTTACAAAATATACCCGTATATTATGCCGACGTTGCTTTGATTCTGATATGATGTTTAAGTTGGACACATTTAGGAAATAAAATTATTTCCTATAAGAATAGACCCGATTTCGAGGGGTTTATTGTCCAGAGAAGCAGCCAGAAAGTCATAAAAGCTGTTTCTCTCTTGTAAAAATGGCAGTAAAACATAAAGGTATGTACATACAGAAAAGATGTGCAGATACATCGATAAAGGAGATTACTCTCCCCTCTCACTTGAGCCTCATAATGGGTATCTCTAGAGATAAATTCCTTCCTTTAAAGGGTAGCCCCTACTGGAGACTAGATTTGAAGGAGAGGCATGAAGGTGCGTGTGAGTGTGACGGGCTGGTGGAGGGAGAGGGGATCCGGAAGTGGCGGATAGAGTGCAAGAATTAAAACCGTCTTTCTCTGCATCGGCTATAAAGAAATATAAGATAATGTAAATTAAAATTTTAACGAGTCCCTTCAAGAACAGAGAACACATTCAATAGAAGGAACATTGGCCATACTTTCAAGTCTCGTGCCTCATCAGTGACCCTAACAATTTCTGGCAACGAAATCCAGAAAAAATGCATACTATAATTTCTTAATTTTAATAAGGCAGCCGATTCAAAGATGACAAGTATCAAAAAGGTAACTAAAAACCGATGTTCTAGGATAAGAGTCTAAACCAATCAAACCTTTCTGATTTCTCAGAATATATCCTCTGATCTCAAAGGACGAAAATAAAATATAATCTGCACTATGGAAAATGTACGGAGAGATGTTTTACGACCGCCACACGTAACAACACTAGCTGCAGTCTTAAAGAGTTCCTTCAAGAGCAGAGAAAGATAATTCAAATACTTCGAACTAAAGCCACGAGTTCAGAGTGTTAAGATATTATGGCTTAAATATTCTATCAGTCACTTTTACTTCCCTTGACATATTTTTGTAAAAGAGATTTTATCATCTCTCTCTCTCTCTCTCTCTCTCTCTCTCTCTCTCTCTAATCTGAATATAAAATAAATATGACTTTTGTAAGCTTGTCATATGCAGTCGGGTATATTTCTTCTTTCTCTTCTTTTACTGTTCTCTCAGGAATACCGATAACTAAATAAGTTAAGCGTTGGCCTGCTATGCTAGCAGTCCGGGTTCGATTCCTCCTGGAGGCGGAAATCTTTCAACCGTAAACGCAGTTCAATTGACCCTCCCAGCGTCCTGATATGACTGACATACTGCTGAAAGGACGCAAAATCGCAAGCCAAACATTCTCTCTCTCTCTCTCTCTCTCTCTCTCTCTCTCTCTCTCTCTCTCTCTCTCTCTCTCAGCCACGGGCCCCAAAAAGACAAAAAACATAGCTTATGATATACGCAAACAGCAAAGAATCAGACCATCTGTCATTTTCAGTTTTGTCATAAAAGAACAAGGAAGCTCAGGGGAACGAATCTATATCGAACACCATTGCCCGAACAGTCCTTTCAGAGCTGTATGATGTCGTAAAGACGCCAATGCGACGTCATTACGTCGCATCAGTGTCATTGCGACGTCATTTCGACACCATTTGTCCACTTGGTTATAAACACACATTTGACTGAAGTATGATACTTTGACGACTTTGTCATGTTCGCATATTGTTAAGTATTTGATGTTTCAGTCAATGGAAGGTGGCTCGGATAAGTTAGCAAATTCTGTAGAAAATTCTGCAGAAAGGAGTGGTAAAGTTAGCGAAATGAAAATTCTGCAGAAAATAGTGGTAAAGTTAGCGAAATGAAAATTCTGCAGAAAATAGTGGTAAAGTTAGCGAAATGAAAATTCTGCAGAATTTTCATTTCGCTAACTTTACCACTATTTTCTGCAGAATTTGTTAGTCTCATCATATGTGACCTACAGGATTTAAGCGTAGCCAAGCTTAGGGGAGGTAACCACCACACTACAGAATTTTTGTTCTGCTAACTCGACCGAGCTTATGGAAGTTTATGCTTTATTTACAAAGTGACTCCATTTTATATACCTTGTCTGTTAAAATAGACTATTTGTACGACAGTCTTAGGGGTTGTTGTGTGAGGTGAGGTGGGAGGTTGGGAGGGGGGGAGGGGGAGGGAGACATTGTGTTTAAAATATTTTTTTTTCATTTTTTGTAAGGAAGCTTAGACTTTTGTGTTTCCGGATTCGTTGCGCGTTTTTTTTTCCTTTCTTATTTTGTATTTCAATTATTTAAATGGTTGTCACCGCGTGAAAAGTTACTAATGACATGTGCGAGTAGGAAAGACTCAGATCAAACTGTGCAGCTGCACAGCCAGACTGGTACTCCCTTTTGCATAGACCATTTCATCTTCGCAAGCTAAGGGTACTAAGTCCGCTCTGTTCCTAACGCATCCTTGGCCTATTCGTAAATAAAAAGAACAGAGATACTGACGGAAACTGTGTGATATGTAAAAAAGATACAAATAAAAGAAAAAGAAAAAGAAAAATATTGATAGAAACGGTGTGATATGTAAAAGAATAATAATAAAAGAAAAAAAAAATGAAATAAATAAATAAATAAACAAATAAAATTCCTGTTTCGGTGTAACTCCAAATTTTACCGGCATTACTGGATATTATTATTATTATTATCGATATTTATAGCGTTTCTCATCCTCTTGAGTGTTTGAAATGAGCCGCGACACGAGAAAACCAACAAAGTGGTTGTGCGCCCAGCGCAGACTCAGATCAGCCTGAGCATCCGCCCAGTCTGATCAGAGTCTTTGCTTTGGGCTTAAAGGGTAGCTAAGGGACGAAGCTAGCTCCATGTGGACAGTGAAGACTCTGAGCAGACTGGGCGGATGCCAAGGCTGATCTGAGTCTGCGCTGGGCGCAAAACCATTTTGTTGGTTTTCTCGTGTCGTGGCTCAAATATCCGTTCTTCGCTTGTCTTTGTACGATTTTCAATAAAAGTCTACTATTTATGTTGTTGACTTTTGTCAAGATTTAATTGTACAAAAAGAATGATTCTATATCGAACTGGGTTTGAAGTGTAAAATGTCTCAAGTATGTAAGAGCAAACAGAAATGACTCAAACGAGATTCTTACCGTATTTTTTCCGTTATTAGACGGGAGTTTAATATTTCAAAAGTTACCACAGATACGTCTTGTGTAATTCTGCTATTATTTTTTTCTTCTAAAACAATCTCAAAGATCAGGATCCGTCATGTAAGACGGGTCTAGATCTTTGTGATTGTTTTGGAAGGGGAAAACACGGGCTTATAACTGAATAAATGCTGCATATCATCCGAATATAACTGTAATGCGGTAATATAATTCTAGTTACAGGTACATTCCACTCTCGATACATCGAAGTCGAACTTCAGCCCAAACTATTGATATCTCAAAGTAAATTTTCTGGTACCAGAAAATTTACTTTGAGATATTTGTAGTTTAAGATAAGAGGAGTTGAATTGTACATAAAAATAGGAAACGTATTCTTTGATATAAGAAGATACTTTGAAATATCAGAGTTCGAGATATCGGGAGCTGACTGTATAAAGTTTTAGAGGTAAGTAAAATTATATATTATTCAGCATTATCCAGCATGAAAATAATCGTATAGTCAACTCTAGATATCCTGAAAACTGATATCCCAAAAGTACTCCCTGATATCAATGAATGTTGCTTTGAAATGACTTTATATATAAGCATTTTGCTTACTGTTAAATCCTGATACTTTTGAAATTGTATTGTAGTATATGTATGTAATTTATAGTTAATAAAATATCGTTTAAACCAATGAATGTTGCTTGGACGCATTTCCTATTCCTTCTAACATTTCAACACGTGTTTTCTCAAAGTACTGGTATCTCAGTGTAAATCTTCTGGGATAAATTTGGACTTTGAGATATCGAGAGTTGAATGTATATTTGCACGACACTTCACAGGAAATCTGAAACCTTAGCCAGATATCACTGTTAATGCACAAGGTCTATACAGGTAAGGAAGGCACAAGCCTTGAGAGGCCTAATTCGAATAAAGCTCAGACATAATTGAGCCGCGACGCGACAAAACCAACAATGTGGTTGTGCGTCCAGCGCAGACTCAGATCAGCCTGGGCATCCGCCCAGTCTGATCAGAGTCTTCGCTGTCGGCATGGAGGTAGCGTAGACCCTTAGCTACCCTTTGAGCACTTAGCGAATAGTCTGGTCAAACTGGGCAGATGCCCGGGCTGATCTGAGTCTGCGAGGGGCGCACAACCACATTGTTGGTTTTGTCGTGTCGCGGCTCAATTATAGTCCGGTATAAAACTAGTCCAGCTTTATTTGCTTGTTGTTGTTTTCTTTCTTTTTTGTTGTTGTTGTTTTGTCGCCAAACTTGGTCTAGGTGCGCAACTTTATTTGTTTGCTTGCTTACTTTTTCTTTTTTTTTTTTTTTTTTGTTTGTTTGGTTTTCTCGCCAAACTTGGTCTAGGTGTGCGCTTCAGGTACCGTGCAGCTTTATTTGCTTTTTTTTTCTTATGTTTTTTTTTTTTTTTTTTTTTTTTGCTTTTTCGCAAAACTTGGTCTAGGTGTGCGCTTCAGGTACCCTTTGATAGATGTGTTTAAAAATTTGCTGACCGCTGACTTTGTACAATATATACTTTTTATTTAAGAAATAGATCAGCTCTAGCAGTGAATTGTTGAGTAATAATTCACTGTTTGGAGGTCAGTTGTAAAGTAGATCTTATCACGAGTGCGGAGCGCGAGTGATAAATCTACTTACAACTGACCGACAAACAGTGAATTATTACTCAACAATTCACTGCTAGAGCTGAATTATTTCGATTCTAACACTCAAAAACGCTGAAAAAGTATTCTTTTCATTCAAACTCTCCCAACCTTCCTGCCAGCGCGTAAATGTTCCCGCCAATATTCTTAACTGCATCTAACGTAAATGTACGTTTTTATGGCGATTTTAGAAAGAAAAAGAGACGTTACACCGTCTAACGTCGCAAAACGTCACAAAATTACGTCAGTAGTTGCAGTGACGTCAGCAATTAAACTCACGCGCTCCGAAACAGTGAATTGTTGCAGAATAAAACACGGAAACTTTCCATTGCTTCTATAGGCGCACTGTGTTAGAATATGAGTTATAAAGCGAGACGAAATAGGAACTTTCCATTTTTTATTTTCTGTAAATTAAATTAACTAAATAAATAAATTAATGAATATAGAAACTAGGAACCTTATTTTATTTGTGTCACGCTCTTAAGACTGAAGAATGAAAGAATAAAATATGGGGAGATATTTCACTACTGACAGAATAAAAGATCTGAAAGAATAAATCAGCCGCAACACGACAAAACCAACAATGTGGTTCTGCGCCCAGCGCAGACTCAGATCAGCCTGGGCATCCGCCAAGTTTGGCCAGATTCTTCGTTTAAGTGCTCAAATGGTAGCTAAGGGTCTAAGCTACCTCAATGCGGACAGCGAAGAATCTGATCAGACTGGGCGGATGCCCAGGCTGATCTGAGTCTGTGCTGGGCGCACAACCACATTGTTGGTTTTGTCGTGTCGCGGCTCATTTTTATAATTTTAGGACTTCTTTGAAATTAAGATCTAATTATTTTACCTGTTTAAGAAAATTCAAAACAATGGGAGCCATGTCGGAAGAAAGAGGCTTATTGCACGTGCGGAAAGCAAACTCCTGGCAGTCTGTGCGGGTGCGCAGCCTGATAGGACACTGAACTTTTCGCCATACAAATTCTTTATAATTTTACCGAATGTTGTTGCGAAAAGGAAAGACTGATCAGACTGCGCAGATGCGCAGTCTGATCCGTCTACCCTGTTCGCACTTGTGATAACGCCCCCTTACTCGTGTCGCGAACTAGTTTTATTCGTTTCTTGCCCATATGTTTTAACGCGTCTTCAAATATAACGCTTGGGCAATTTTACGATAAAATCGGCGACTTCACTGCAAAAAAGGTCGCTCCATGTGTTCTTAATAAATTATTGGCGATTTTTACATGAAATCGTCATATTACCTTTAATTTAGGCAATAAAAGCTAATTTAACAATTATGAGGCATGTGCGACCTTTGCGCATGCGCCATAGGTCTGCGACACCACACAACTTGATTTCGATGACGCGAGAAATCCACACCAATGTTAATTTCACCATATGTCACAGAAATTATCAATTTGTACAGAAGTTAACTTAATTTGCAATGTTCCAATATCCTTTGAGAAAATGTCTTCAAAGAATAGAATCGTGTCAAGTGAAAAAGAGCCTATCTGAATCACCGTGTGTGAACAGCAGACTCATGTCAGCATGCGCTGCAGATGCGCAGGCTGTTTGCACACACCTTGAGATGCCTCTATGGCACGCCAAAACATTTTCTTCTATAGAAAGAAAGAGAGAATGAACGAAGAACCTAATTAATGTATGGGCGTAAAACAGCTACACATGTACATACTGGACAGCCTCCCTGGCTTATATATCTTCACGGTTGGACACGTCTTCCTATCTCCATGAATCAGGGGATATTTTGTAAAACTGTTGTCTGTAAAACGTGTGGACCACCATCTCTTTGTGTCCGAATTATTATATGCATATTCTCTTTCTTTACATCCTGTCTGTCTCTTTATGTACCAACTTCTTTTGGTATCTGTGTTTGTAAGAAAATCCTACCACTTAATGTAACTATCTCTTTATGTACCTAGTATTTTATGTATAGTCTTCATGAAGCTACCTCTTTTTGTATCTTGTAAGAAATATTTCTTAATACTCTATAGACCTGTCATCATGTGCCCACCTTTTTATCTATCTTATGCACCATTTTACCTCTTGATGACCTCGTCACCTTCTATATCTGTATCTTTCTGTGATTCTTTGCTTTAAGAATATGCCACGTACGTATCTTTCTTTTCATATGAATATTTTTCTTTATGAATCTGTCACTTTATGTATCTATCAATTTATGTGAACCATTCTCTTTATGAACATGTCACTATATGTATCAGTCTATTTATGTGAACCATTCTCTTTATGAAGATGTCACTCTATGAATCTATCTATTTATGTGAACCATTCTCTTTATGATCATGTCACTTTATGTATCTGTCTATTTATATGGACCATTCTCTTTATGAACATGTCATTTTATGTATCAGTCTATTTATATGAACCATTCGCTTTATGAACATGTCACTTTATGTAAATATCTATTTATGTGGACCATTCTCTTTATGATCATGTCATTTTATGTATCAGTCTATTTATGTGAACCATTCTCTTTATGAACATGTCACTTTATGTATCTATCTATTTATGTGAACCATTCTCTTTATGAACATGTCACTTGATGTATCTGTCTATTTATGTGAACCATTCTCTTTATGATCATGTCACTTGATGTATCAGTCTATTTATGTGAACCATTCTCTTTATGAACATGTCACTTGATGTATCTGTCTATTTATATGGACCATTCTCTTTATGATCATGTCACTTGATGTATCTATCTATTTATGTGAACCATTCTCTTTATGAACATGTCACTTTATGTATCTATCTATTTATGTGAACCATTCGCTTTATGAACATGTCACTTAATGTATCTGTCTATTTATATGGACCATTCTCTTTATGAACATGTCATTTTATGTATCAGTCTATTTATGTGAACCATTCTCTTTATGAACATGTTACTTTATGTATCTATCTATTTATGTGAACCATTCTCTTTATGATCATGTCACTTGATGTATCAGTCAATTTAAATGGACCTTTCTCTTTATGATCATGTCAATTTATGTATCTGTCTATTTATGTGAACCACTCTCTCTCTTTATGAACATGTCACTTGATGTATCAGTCTATTTATGTGAACAATTCTCTTTATGTTCATGTCACTTGATGTATCAGTTTATTTATGTGAACCATTCTCTTTATGAACATGTCGTTTAATGTATCTGTCTATTTATATGGACCATTCTCTTTATGATCATGTCACTTGATGTATCCATCTATTTACGTGAACCATTATCTTTATGAACATGTCACTTTATGTATCTGTCTATTTATATGAACCATTCTCTTTATGAACATGTCATTTTGTGTATCAGTCTATTTATGTGAACCATTCTCTTTATGAACATGTCACTTTATGTATCTATCTATTTATGTGAACCATTCTCTTTATGAACATGTCACTTGAGGTATCAGTCTATTTATGTGAACCATTCTCTTTATGAACATGTCACTTGATGTATCAGTCTATTTATGTGAACCATTCTCCTTATGTTCATGTCACTTGATGTATCAGTTTATTTATGTCAACCATTCTCTTTATGAACATGTCATTTTATGTATCTGTCTATTTATATGGACCATTCTCTTTATGATCATGTCACTTGATGTATCCATCTATTTATGTGAACCATTCTCTTTATGAACATGTCACTTTATGTATCTATCTATTTATGTGAACCATTCTCTTTATGAACATGTCATTTTATGTATCAGTCTATTTATGTGAACCATTCTCTTTATGAACATGTCACTTTATATATCTATCTATTTATGTGAACAATTCTCTTTATGAACATGTCACTTGATGTATCAGTCTATTTATGTGAACCATTCTCTTTATGATCATGTCACTTGATGTATCTGTCTATTTATATGGACCATTCTCTTTATGAACATGTCACTTGATGTATCTGTCTATTTATGTGGACCATGCTCATAAACAACATGTCACTTGATGAATCTGTCTATTTATGTGAACCATTCTCTTTATGAACATGTCACTTTATGAATCTATCTATTTATATGGACCATTCTCTTTATGAACATGTCATTTTGTGTATCAGTCTATTTATGTGAACCATTCTCTTTATGAACATGTCACTTGATGTATCTGTCTATTTATGTGAACCATTCTCTTTATGATCATGTCTTTTTATGTATCTATCTATTTATGTGAACCTTTCTTTTTATAAACACGTCACTTTTTGTATGTATGTACCTAATTCCTGGGGGAGTCCCGGTAGCTCAGTGGGTTAAGCGCTGGCCTACTGATCTAGCGGTCGCGGGTTCGAGCCCCGCTGGAGGCGGAGTTCTTTCCATCGTAAACGGGGTTCCATTGCACACAGCCTTTCATTATCACAAGCCCATCGTCCTGATATGACTGAAATACTGTTGAAAAGGACGTAAAATCGCAAGCCATCCATCCATCCATCCTTATTCTAGGCAACAATCTTTTTATTAATTTAGGATGCTGTCCAAGAAAATATCTTTTTGTTTACGGTATATGTATAAGGAGGAGATGGCCTGCCAATATGTGTCCGTCATCTTTTTTTTTCCCAAACCTCTGCCGTTTAGCAACGCTGAATAATAATTGAGCCACAATACGATAAAACAAACGAAGTGGCATATGCGCCAAGCAAGCCTCAGTTCGGTCTGGGAATCCGCCCAGTCTGATCAGAGTTTTCGCTGTGCGCTTAAAGCATAGTTCATGATCTGAGCTAACTCTGTGCGGACAGCAAAGACTCTGATTAGACTGGGCGGCTGTCCAGGCTGATCTGAGTCTACGCTTTGAACACAACCACGTTGTTGGTGTCTCGTGTTGCGGCTCAATTGTTTTAAATATTATCGTTGGGTTATTATCGTTTTATGAACCTATCGCTTTTTGTGTTTGTTTTTATACCGGCCCATATCTCTTTCTGAATGAATATACATATTATCCTATGCTCCTATTTTCATTTATGTATGTATCTCTTCATGCACCTGTATCTGTATATGCCTACCCTTAGGAATCTATACCCTTAGGAATTATGCATCTATTTCTTTATAGCCTACATCATAATGCATCTATTTCTTTAAGCCTATATCTGTATATACCTTTATGAACCTACATCATTATGCATCTATTTCTTTATACTCGTATTTCCACCTTTATGAATCTACATCAATATGTTTCCATTTCTTTAAGAATTAACAGAGCTCTGATTATAGGGGGTAATGTCCAGATACATAAAGAGAGGTACATAAAGAGGCTATTGGTAGTTTGCGGAACGGAACGGAACCGAGAAATT
>OZ022515.1:47222023-47334261 GCA_963989385.1 Ctena decussata
TTGGCAGGTATGTCTCTCTCATGATAAATAATACGATGGATCCTTGAAATCTCAGATTGACCTGTGCAATTGCGCAGTTTGTTCGAAATCCTCGCTGTCCATTCTATTTCCTGTATTTTGAACCATCGGGAACAGTATACTATTACCAAATGGGCACATGACGTCGAAATGACGTCGTACTGACGTCGATACGACGTCATTACGTTACATCGACGTCGGTATGACGTCATTTCAACGTCATGTGCCTGCTGTGTAATGACTATTTGGGGCACAGATTCATGGCAGTAACTGCCATGAATCTATGCCCCAAATAGTCATTTTTTTTTGTTTCGGCCAACTGTCAACAACCAAGCTTTAAAGCGCCAAAGAGCAGACGACAAAGTTTTTTTTCTGTCAAAATTAAAAACATATTTTTTGCCAAGCGATATCATGTTGAAAATTTCACTAAATACATGTCTTTTCATAACGAAATAATTTCAAAGCAGCATTGAAACAGTATAACATGACAATTTGCCATTGTTTTCTGGTGTACCAATGCAATATGATCTAATTACATAGAAAATATAACAAAATTTGAAGAATCGCGGACCGCGATTGAAATCGCATGCCGTTGGCTAGAAGAAAATCAGTTGACGCCTTAATCACGTGCGCGAATGAACAAAAGAGGAGATATCGACTTTCTTATGGTCTGTCGGGTTGGCTAATTTGCATATGTATTGTAAAATTATTATGTCAGATCATATTTGTCTTAATTAAAGGGATTATCTCGGACCTTTTATGATGGGTTTAGATATGATAATATGATATCTAACATTATTTGACAGAACAAGTTAATTTTGAGATGATGGAATGGCAAGGGATTTTACTTTTTCGGAAATGGCTACAGCCAGCCACAGTCTGTTTCATTCATTAACCTCGAAAATACAATCATTTTTCCGCAAGAACGTAAGCAAATCGCGGGGAAAATATGACTTTTCATATTTTATAGATTTGACTTTTAAAACCCTGGGTTCGAGGTTATGAACATTGAGAAAATCTCAAACTCAAAATAAAGCACGCTGATTGGCTGCTTCTGAGCACTAACTTTTTATGCCCCAACTTCGAAGAAGTTGGCATATTGCTTTTGGGTTGTCCGTCCGTGCGTGCATCTGTCCATCCGTCCGTCCGTTCGTCACGCATACCATATCTTAGAAACTGTGCATGAAATTTCATATATAGATTCATCATAAAAAAACTGACCCTTATGTTTCTTTTTTTTTCTTGTCCGAGTTGTCTCCCTTTGTGGAGGTATGTCCCTTTGGGGGGAAGAACTTAATGAAACTTTGTCAGCAAGATATCTCAAAAAGTATTTTAGCTAGGAGCTTGAAACTTTGCGAGCTTATTTAAGATGATGAATAGATGAACTGATTATTTTTTGAACAAATTCCATCAATTTTTCGGAGTTATATAGTTTTTAGTACAGATCATTCCCTTTTAGGGCCAGGCATATGGTTGAGGGCATAGTGTTTTACAAACACCTTTTCTGGACTCATATTCATTTTAGGTATATTTGGAGACCAAATCTGGTGGTTTTTACTGCGGAGGTAGCTTGGTAACCGCAAACGGGCACCACAGAGTGATTACAGCCGCTCACTGTGTAGTGTAAGTATAAAACTCAAAATAAACCACATCATGTAACTTCCAACAATGTGGCGATATTGTCATAAGATATTCAGATCATCCATCTCATTTACACGGGGTAATCATAGATCTCACTGTTGGCTCTATGCCCTGTGCCACTTTCATAGATGGCTGATGTGACAAGCGAAGGCTCCGATCAGACTGCACTGATGTGCAGTCTGATAAGAGCCTTTGCTTTTCACCAATGCCACATAGTGTACCGATGCACTTCTATTTTTAAGTTTTTTTTTATTTGTTTTATCCTTATCGATTTCTATAAAGGGAAACAACTTTTATAACTCTCCGTCTTAAATTGGTCTCCCCTCGTAAATGCTACCACACAAGTATTAGCTTTTTCAAAAAGCTGGCGACCGTTCAGCTTTTATTATTGGTAGAATGTATTTTTTTTTGGTCATACTACTGCTTCTATATATAAAAAGAGGGGAGCTATTCCACTGCAGAATCGCTATAGACCTGATATCGACGATATTGAGAGTTGCGTGGCGCTCTAATTTGTAACAGTCCTGATGTTGAGAGTTGTGTGGCGCTCTAATTTGTAACAGTCCTCCTGCGCCGGGCCGGGTAGCGCAATCGGTAGGGCACCTGACTCGTAAGTCAGAGGTCCTGGGTTCGAAATCCGGTCTGGCCACATACTTTCGTTTCTCCTTCCGCTGATTCAAGAAGGGCAGTTGTCAGTTACTGGCGAAAGTATGTGCACTTAGTACTGGTTAACCGCTTAGGAGGTCTAAGCCTGCCCAGGAATAGTGTGGTTAGGTTAACTGACCGTCCCGACATGACCTCAGTTGTTTACCGTGGACGTTAAGCATCAATTCAACCAACCAAATGTAACAGTCCTGACCTATATCAGTCCTGTATGATATAAACGGCACCGGAGTGTATCTTGGTGAAGAAAATCATAGGTCTACTCTGAATGAGCCTCCGGGGATGGCCCTTCACGAGGAGAAGCGCGTATTAACGTGTGAAGTCTTTGTTTATTAACTTGGCACACCACATGTTTGTAATGCGAAGTGTCACATCGCTTACCTGAATCACACTGTATACTATCTCAAGCTGGCGCTTTCACTCTGCGTTATACACGCTTGTTGTTATGCTCTTAACATTTTCGGTGTTCTGTTTTTGGAAGTTCGTGTCTTGTTTCCGTGTTATGTTTTTTTGGTACCAAGTGCTAGGTGTAAATCACCATTTCCACCCAGCAGGCACCTGGCGTCGAAATGACGTCGTTCTGACGTTGATGCGACGTCATTACGTCGCATCGACGTCAGTAAGACGTCATTTCAACGTCATGTGCCTGCTGGGCAGCAGCTTTGTGTGTAAATAAGTTACAGCGCATATATATATTTACCACTAGTGTTGCGCTCAACTCCTCAGTGAGGATGCGCCCAATGAATAAGCGGCGGATCTCTAAGAAACGAGAACAGAACCGAAAATGGCATTGTTGTTGACAATCGGAACACCGCTCGGCCAATTCCGTGAATCAACCTCGGATGTATGACGTGGGACTACTTACGTCACACGACTGTTGTTAGGAACAACGATATAAACAAAGATGGCCGCACTGTCGCACCGAGTAAATAATAAAATGAGAAGAAGCAAATGTCTCGTCATTAATAATTGACTATTTTATTTTAACAACAGCAAAGCATTAAATGAATGTCCGTGCAACAGCTGTAAAGGTCGCAGGTCGAGAATTAATTCATTCGTAGCCCTAGAGATCTACGGCTTCGGCGTATACTTTCGGCCGAACAACAAAATGTTGGATTTTGCTGCATATTGCTCTGCCTTACATACGCCCGAGGTCTGATTCATGGAATTGGCCGAGGAGTTCCGAATGTGTTGTTGAGAGATTCCTTTCAGCGTGTTCGTTTAGCTTTAAAAATGATGTTTTGACTGATTAGTATTGAATGCAATATAGGTTTCCCCATGATACAAGTCTGCTGTTGGTGCTTCCACTCTGCATGTATGAGGTATTCTCATGAAGGCGGTTTTTACTGGTTGAAGAGCACAGTTTGGTCAGTTTGAATATGACCTCTGGCCCGTTCTATTTTATGACATAGTTGTTGGGTTTTAACACTCCGCGAAATAGTCATCTGAGAAATGACTACAAGTCACACTCGAGTTTTACTGACAGCTTAAATTGAGTACCACTTTAGATCATATTTGGCACAGTTTACAGAGTAAAGAAGAATATGATTACGGATCGTGTGTGGCAATATGACTACAAGTCACCGACAGATTAATCAACGTCTCGATATAACTTGATCACTGATAAATATGCTCTTAAACAACAAGTCATCCATCAGTAATGCTTATCATATAATAGACAACTTAATTAGAATATGACTGGAGGTAATATTTGGTATATGACTTGAAGTCATGGCCATGTTTGTTTGTATATTGGCAGATAAAGAAGAAAATGACAACAGGTCGTATGTGGAATATGACAACAAGTCACTGTCATGTTTATCATGCCATAGAGCACTTAATTAATAATAACGATAGAGGTCACATTTGGTACATGAATAGTCGTCAATCATTTTTGTAAGTATATAGACAAGTAGAATAGAATATGACTGCAGGTCATGAAACAATATGACTGCAAGTAATATTAATATTTGTAGGTTAAGCAGAATATGACTACATTGGTTGATTGGTTGTTTGGGGTTTAACGGCCTTTTAAGAGAGTATTTCAGTCTATATCGGGCCGTCTCCGAGAGAGAGAGCGAGAGAGAGAGAGAGAATGAGAATGAGAGAGAGAGAAAAAAAAGAGAGAGAAAGAAAATGAAAGAAAAAGAAAAATGATAGACGAGAGGAAAAGGTTCCAAACACCCCCCCCACCCGCACCTACTGTAAGCACAGTAGGCTCTTGCCCTACTTTATCCAAATAGTAGGACGCCCCGGTACTGGAAGTTAAAACCAGCACCATCGCCCGACCACCACCCCCGAATATGAATACAGGGCATATATGACAATATGACTTCAAGTAACATTTACATTCGTAGGTTAAGCAGAAAATGACTACAGGGCATATATGGCAATATGACTTCAAGTAACATTTATGTTTCGAAGTTACGTAAAATGACTACAGGTCCTATGTGGCAATATGACTGCAAGTAACATAGCTCTTTGAAGGTTTGGTAGACTATGACTACAGGTCCTATCGGCACTATATTTGTAGGTTAAGCAGTATATGACTACAGGTTCTATGTGCTAATATGACTGCAAGTACCATTTCTGTTTCTAGGTTCAGTAGAATATAACTACAGGCCCTATGTGGCAGTATGACTGCAAGAAACATTTCCTTTTCAATTTTAAGTAGAATATGGCTACAGGTCCTACGTGGCAATATATTTGTAGGTTAAGCAGTACATGACCACATATGTGACAATTTGACAGCAAGTAACATTTTTGTTAGTAGGCTGAGAAGAATATGACTAATTGTCCTTTGTGGTAATATGACTCCAAGTACCATTTCTGTTTCTTTGTTTAGTAGAATTTGGCTACAGGGACTTTGTTGCAATAGGACATTAAGTACCATTGCAATATTAAGTACCATTAGTACCATATATATTATATATTAGTACCATATATATTATATATTACCATATATATTATATATTATATATATTATATTATATATATAATATTATATTATTAATATATATTATATATTAAATATATATATATATTATATTAGCACCATATATATTATATTATTATATATTACCATATATATTATATATTAAGTACCATTAGTACCATATATATTATATATATATATATTATATTAGTACCATTGCAACATTAAGTACCATTGCAATAGGAAATTAAGTACCATTTATGTTTATATGCTAAGTAGAACATGACTATCGGTCTAATGTGACGATATGACTGCAAGTAACATTTATGTTTGTAAATTTAGTAGAATTGGACTATAGATCTCACGTTGCAACATGACTGCAAGTAGTATTAATGCTTGTATGTTAAGTAAAATATGACTACAAGTCCTAAGTGGCAATATGACCGTAAGTCACAGTAACGTTTATTATTTATAATATGACTGCATACGTCACGTTTATCATATATCATACTATATAACTTTAGAGGTCATATTTGATGCATTACTAGAAGTCACAATCAATTTTTTATTTAAGAATATTGTAGATGTAATATGTGGTTTAAGGTATAAGTTGACTTTGACTTTAAGTCATAGTCGCGATATGACTGCAAGTCACTGTCATAGGTGCAGCTTAATAACAATACAAGCAAAATAGTATGACTAGAGGACATAATTGCAAGTAACACAGGCCCGGATCCAGACCATCACGTACTGGTGGGGCTCTGGATAACTGGTGGGGCTGGGAGGTGCCGAAATGTATGTGTGTTTGGGAGGGGGCTTGAAAATATGACATATTTATGGTTCAATTTCAAGAGAATTTTTTTATATATTTTTTCCCTTGAAATATATGTTGTGATATCTCATTAGAATCGCCTCCCCGAGGCGATTCTAATGAGATGTCACAACATATATTTTGAATATTTTTATCTTACAACATTGGATATTTTTTCTCAAATTGTTTTTTTTTATCTGGAGGCCTATACGTGTATATTATACATAACACAGCGGCCAAATGGCGGGGCTGTAGCCCCAAAGCCCACCCCCTGGATCCGGGGCTGTAACATTTATGTTTGTAGGTTATGACTATAAGTCACTGTCATAGACAGCTTTATAAGTACATAGGCAAGAACATATGACTAGAGGACATCATTTCAGGAAATAGTCCGTATTCATCCGCCGAGGCTACCTAAACTAGAATAGACATGACTAGAGGTCATATTCAAAATGACCAAACTGCGTTGGTCCCGGTATTTACAGGAACCGGCTTCCGGAAGTTCTTCAGCGTGTTCCTAAAGCTTTTAACACCATGATTTTGACTGATTACTATAGAATGCGACCGTGCCATGACACGGTCGCAAAAACGATGGTAAGCAGCATATCGATCATAGGTAGAACATCCTACTCACGCAATTGCGCATGCCTGACAAAGCGTGTACGTTTATTACACCAGCCTGTTACACTTTAGGAGGTTTTAGGGATTCCCATTATGACGTAAATCTGGCACATGCGCACAGAACTGGCCGTCAATTCATCGGCAAGCATTATGTTTCACAGTTTAAAATGCAGATTTTCATCATGCAAACATCAGTTTTTCTGTGGTAGTAAACCGTATTTTTAAAAAGAATATTGAAGCTCTTGTCTTTTAATATGTTTTCGCTCATTTACAAAATATTTCGACGGAAAATCACAGAATTTGATATATCTAATACGGGATTCTATCACGGCGCATGATAATCCATAGTAGAAATTCTTTCGGTGAACAACGGAATTTTTCTAAATTAGTGGGATAAACATGCTGTTTTGTATAACTTATTTATTTCTTGTCATAAACAATGTATTAGTAAGTTTGTAAGAGGAAGTGTAAAATAAATATGAAACTTTATAAAAAGAATTCAATCACGCGCAGATAGGAATGTAAAATGGACACGGCACTGCCGATAGGAAATACTTAACTTGCTATATTCACAGGATTTGTCGCTGTATAAGTTGAGAAAATGAAAACGCGAGAACAGAACTAAATTAACTTACATTAAATGTAATCCACTAAGAACATACTGTTTTAAATTAGAAGAATAATAAATGACTTTGTGAACAGTAGACACATACATCCACACTGTAAAAAATTCGTGTTTAGCTACACCAAGCGCAGTGTTATGTTTTCTTTTAAACGGGTGTTACTTTCAATATTACACACTTTTGGGTGTAGTGTTACACAATAAAGAAATGATACCTTAAACCGTAATACATATTACACAAAGTTCGGTGTAAAATGCTTAAATCGGTGTTAGATGACACTCGGTGTTGAATTTCTAAAATCCGAGCGAAACGTTTCTGTGTTCGAGTGTAAGGTTTCCTTGACTATTTTTATAGAAACGTTACACTTGTTCGGTGTAAAAATTCGTGTTTAGCTATACCAAGCGCAGTGTTATGTTTTCTTTTAAACGGGTGTTACTTTCACCATTAAACACTTTTGGGTGTAGTGTTACACAATAAAGAAATGATACCTTAAACCGTAATAAATATTACACAAAGTTCGGTGTAAAATGCTTAAATCGGTGTTAGATGACACTCGGTGTTGAATTTCTAAAATCCGGGCGAAACGTTTCTGTGTTCGAGTGTAAGGTTTCCTTGACTATTTTTATAGAAACGTTTCACTAGTTCGGTACTTATAAGTAAAAATACACGTGTTTAGTTACGCCAAACGCAGCGTTATATTTTTTATTAAGCAGGTGTTAATTTCACCATCAGACACTGTTTGGTGTGGTGTTACACGATGAAGAAACGATACCTTAAACCGTAATGCACATTACCCAACGTACGGTGTAAAATGCGCAAATCAGTGTTAGGTGACACTGGGTGCTGAATTGATAAAATCCGAAATGGTGCGATGGTGCTGTGTGTAACTTCCAGTGCCGGGCGTCCTACTGATTTGGGTCATTGTAGGGCAAGGGCCTACTGTGCTTGCAGTAGGTGCGGGTGGGGGTTGTTTGGACATTTTTTCTGGGTGGGGGTTGTTTGGACATTTTTTCTCTCGCCTATCATTTCTCTTTTTCTCCCTCTCCTTGGGAGGCGGGCCGATATAGACTGTCTCAAAGGACCGTTAAACCCCAAACAATCAAAAACCGAGCTTAACGTGTGTGTGTTCAAGTGTAACGTTTCCTTGACTATTTTTCATAGAAACGTTACACTAGTTCGGTGCTTACATTAAAAGTCTTCTGGTGTTAAAAGTGCACAATAAATAGTGTTAACACGGTGATGAACGATACTCCTAATATTGAAACATGTTACCCCAGCTGTAGCTTAACCTATCTAAAGCAGTATGAAATAATTACACTTTTTAGCATGTATATCGTAGTGTTATTGTCAAAATGCCCCAAACGCTGTGTAGCAATTATGTCTAAAGTTTTATTTGGCTTTTATTTGCACGATGGAGGAACGAAACTCGTAATATGGGTACACATTATTCAAAGGATTTTAAGTATAACAAGTG
Source organism: Ctena decussata (assembly GCA_963989385.1). Lineage (NCBI taxonomy): Eukaryota > Metazoa > Mollusca > Bivalvia > Lucinida > Lucinidae > Ctena > Ctena decussata. The sequence goes on from OZ022515.1 coordinate 47,230,810, forward strand.
ACCCTGGGTATTAAAATGCTTAAGGCAGACCGTATTATAATACTTCTAGTATATGTTATATTTCACGCAGATTTAGCAGTATTGCAACACGTTTAGATGCTTACTAGTGCCGATACCATGGCACATGTGGACACTATTGCACTGGTCACAGATCTGGCATAGTCTTTTTATCAATACTATATTTAGTTCATATCTCTTTCATTTTAATTCTCTTGGTCTTTTTACCTTTAAAGCTATGAGGCCCTCCCAGGGGTTTTGGGGAGCTGGGGAGAATGGCCATTTATTTTCAGGGAGTTGGGGAGCACTAGCAATTATTTTCATGGAGCTAGGGAGCATGCTCTTAGTTTTGGGGAGCTGGGGAGCACTGTTAGAATGCGATTTTCTGAATTGGTTTTGGCTTCTGGGGGGCTGCGCCCACAGACCCCTCATTTATACATATCAATAATACAATTTTAGTCGTCTTTACATCCTTATGACTTCTGATGCTCATTCAGACTTGCCACTGCCAGCATTTGGGGGTCAATTCCTGCTAGAAGGGGAATGACTTGCAGACAGTTTTAGGGAGCAGGCTCGAATATTTCTAGGGAGCTGGGGAGCAGCCGAATTACTTTTAGGGATTTGGGGAGCAGTGGCAAAATACTTTTAGGGAGCACAAGAAAATATTTTAAGGGAGCCGGGAAGGTCTCATCTATCTAGTTAATTTCTTTTATTTTGCCTTCTTCCTGCTGTTAAACATGCAGTGGTATTATGTTTTATCTTCTCCATTTGTCTTGTCATAGCGACACCTTTATTTTATTGTCAGAATCAGAATCAGATGACCCCAGCAAGGCGAAACTCGCAATCCGTTGCGGTTCATTCACTGGAATATCGACTCGAACATACCGGAAATAAATAAATGACGTAACCTGCGTTAAAAATTGATTATCGCAGACGGCTTGTACTGAATAAATAAACCGATAAATTATCATTATTAAACGGTAAGATTCACATTTTGATCACAAAAAATAATGATCTATATGAGCGTAAACGATTACAACTGCAAAACGGCCCTGCCAGCTTGTAATAGATGTATTTGAAGCTTAAGGAAGAGAAAAACTTCATCCCCCACCCACCGATTACACTAGCTGTGAGTTAAATGCAGAGATTTTGGCTCTCTGATCGGATTATTTGTGAGGGTGTCTCTTCAGTGAGTAGGTATAACGCATCATACAACATGCTAAATGTAAATTAAAAGGGACTTATTAAAAAAATGGATTTTCAAAGGAATTCTGTACTGCAGATGCCTTTTAGAGCTTCATTAACAGAAAATAAAACCTTGTCCAAAAGAACTGTACAAAATGTATCTGATTTAAATTCATAAAGATCGAAATGCCGCAAGATACTCAGGAAATAGATCTTGTATCAAAAATCGCTGCAAAATCATTTATCGCACTCCAAGTAGAATTGAATCTTTGGAGCAGTCTTTGGCATCAAAGTGCGATAAATCAGAATTTGACATAATTTCTGAGAGATGTAGTAAAATTGAAGAGGCAATACGTACGTCAAACAAGTCCCCCGAACCAAGGGTTCGGAGTAAGATAGAGGAAAGTGTAGCGGATGCCGTTAGGGAACAAAAAGATATTGAATACAGGAAGAGTAATGTTATTTTCCATAATTGTATAGAATCTGAAAGTGAAACAGTACAAGAGAGAATTGAATATGATAAACAGAAAGTTCTGGAGGTGTGTCATGACCTTGACATTGAGATTGACTCAAGTCAGATAGTGAAACTAAGCCGTCTCCGTAAAGCAAAAGAGGCTGGAAAATACCGGTTGCTCAGAGTTACCTTTGCAAATGTGAACTTGAAGAAGTCAATTCTTGAGAAAGCGCCTAAAATAAGAGACTATACAGATAAATATGGCCCAATCTTTATATCACCAGACTTGACCAAAAAGCAGCGAAGTTTACAAAAATCATTGAAAGAGGAGCTACGAGAAAGAAAGGAGAAAGGTGATGATGGGTGGACAATAAAACATTGGAAAGTGGTGAAGAAAACTGCGAGCGGTGCGTTTCGCTCCAGTCAGCAAAAAGTCTAATTCAAAAGCGCAATTTGTTGTAAATAGTTTTAATTCACTGAAGTGTTTTTATAGCAATGTTGATTCTTTATCAAACAAAGTTCATGAACTACATATTTGTGTACAGGAGCACAATCCGCACATTGTTTTATTAACAGAAGTTAAGCCAAAGTTCTCAAGATATCAGATAACAGACTGCGATATTAAGTTAGATGGATACGAACTGTTTCATAATCTGGAATCTGAGAGAGAAGGCAGAGGTATATGTATATATGTAAGAAGTGACTTGAAAGCTGTTCGAAATGACTCTTTGTGTGAGATGGGTTTCAAAGAAGCAGTTTGGTTAGAACTAAAATTAAAAGAGCAGGATAGCCTTCTGCTTGGTTGCATATATAGGAGCCCTTCAATTGACAATCATGAGAGCCTTCTTTCTTTATTTCAAGCAGTCTCAGGCCTGAAAAAATCTCATGTGTTAATCATTGGTGACTTTAATTATAAAAATATAGATTGGGATAATTGTGAGAGTAAAGAAGGAGCTACACAGCATACTAGCTTATTCATCGATTGCATAAATGACTGTTTTTTATATCAACATATTTTAGAGCCCACACGTTTTAGGGAGAGTCAAGAACCATCTATATTGGACTTGTTATTCACAAATGAGGAAGGGATGATTTCAAATTTAACATATGAACCGGGTTTAGGAGCCAGTGATCACTGTTCATTAGTTTTTGACTTTAATTGCTATGTAGTGACAGACAGTGTTAGAAAAACAGTTTATAACTACAACAAGGGAGACTATACTAAAATGAAAGAGATGTGCTCTGATGTTAATTGGGCAAGTTGCTTATGTCAGCTGTCGGTCGAGGAAGCATGGTGTTTCTTCCGTGATACATTATCTTCATTTATGGACCAGTGTATACCGAAACGATGTGTTGGCGGCCGTTTTAAACAAAAAAGGAATATTTGGATGACACAGGAGGGTATGCAGAAAGTCCGTGAAAAGAAGAAGGCTTGGGAGAGATATATGTTTACCAGAGCTGAAAGTGACTATGTTAATTATACCAAAATCAGGAATCAACTAAGAACTATGACTAGAAATTTATGTGCATCTTTTGAACAACAGTTAGTCAATGATATAAGATTAAACCCTAAGGCTTTCTGGAGCTATGCACGTAGCAAAACAAAGACGAAATCAGGAATAAGTGATCTGGTGAAGGAGAACGGTACTATGACAAACACGGACTTAGAAAAGGCGGAGGTATTAAATAAGTTTTTTGTCAGTGTATTTACCAATGAAGATACAGAGTGTATGCCAACATTTGACTCAGTCTTTGATGGTGTCCCTTTGGATTATATTGACATTACACCTGATATAGTGTTTCAGAAATTAAAAGCCCTAAATCCATCAAAATCTCCAGGTCAGGATGGCCTTCATCCAAGAGTTTTGAAAGAAATCAAGGACATCATAACAGTACCACTAAGTTTACTATACAAGAAGTCATTGGACAACAGTGAATTACCAATGGATTGGAAAATAAGTCAAGTATCACCAATTTTTAAAAAGGGAGACAAGAAAGCTGCAGGTAACTATCGACCTGTCAGTTTGACTGCAGTGTGTTGTAAAGTAATGGAATCGATCATACGAGACAGCATCATGATGTATATGACCAAGAATAACTTATTTTGTGACCAGCAACATGGATTTGTCCCCGGCAGATCATGTATAACTCAACTATTAGTAACACTAGATGAATGGACAGAAATGCTAGATAATGGTTATCCTGTTGATACAGTCTACTTGGACTTTAAAAAAGCATTCGATACTGTACCGCATGAGAGATTACTTTTGAAAACCGAAGCATACGGAATAAGATCAGTTATACTGCAATGGCTCCGTGCCTTCTTAATTGGGCGAAAACAACGAGTTTCTGTTAATGGCCAGTTTTCTGGGTGGTCCCCTGTCACTAGTGGAATTCCCCAGGGTAGTGTGCTGGGACCAGTGCTGTTTGTCATCTACATAAACGATTTACCCTTGAGTGTAAAACACGCTTTAACCAGGATTTTTGCGGACGATACAAAGATGTACAGAGAAGTTCCGACTTATACAGCATATTCTGAATTGCAGAAGGATTTATATGAGCTTGAAAAATGGAGTGAACGTTGGCAGATTGGTTTCAACAAAGGCAAATGCAAAGTTATGCATCTAGGTTTTAACAACCCCAAATACACATACCATATGACAGACGACAACTCGGAGGACATGCCGTTGTCAGAGACCACAGTGGAAAAAGATCTAGGAGTTTTAGTTGATAATAAACTAAACTTCCATGAACATGTGGCAACAGCTGTGAAAAAATCAAATAGTGTACTAGGCACCATTAAGAGAACCTTCTCATGCTTAGATGGCAACATGATTAAAAAATTGTTCATCAGTTTAGTTAGACCTTTATTGGAATATGGCAACTGTATCAGATCACCCCGTTTTAAAATGGATCAGAAGAAGTTAGAACAAGTTCAAAGGAGGGCAACGAGGCTAGTTTCAGAACTACGTGATAAATCATACCAGGATAGACTGAAAATTCTAAAATTACCGTCTCTATATCACAGACAGAAAAGAGGTGACATGATTCAGACTTTTAAGATTATCAAAGGCTTCGATAGAATACCTGCTAATCAGTTTTTCCAGTTTTCAAAGTCAACAACAAGAGGACATAAGTATAAATTACAGAAATTATCATGCCGTCTGGATGTAAGAAAGTTCTTTTTCTCCAATCGTGTCATTAATGACTGGAATAACTTATCACCATATGTGGTTGAAGCTGAAACAGTGAACCAATTCAAGGATAGACTTGACTCCCACTGGAGGCATAAGATGTATGACCTCCCTGAGACTTTTATCTGAAGTTTTTATAACTTCCATTCCCGAAAAATAACAGTAAAGTGAAAATAATCTAAGAAGATTGGGTATACAGGCTACTAGCCTTTCAACCCGTAGCAGAGGTATCCAGGTATCCAGGTATCCAGGTAAGTCATTTATAGCCCTATGATAGGGATGATGGTTGGGTAAAAGATAAAATAAACATTCAGAAGCCTAGGGAATACAATACGACGACTAGGGTGGACAAATTTTTTGTAAAACAAAATAAAATGGAAAATATAATAAAAAGAAACAATTATATATAATACCAACAAAGGGTCTATTTATACCCCTGATATACGAAGTATGTCAGAGGGTATATAGTTTTTGTCATTCCGTCCATTTGTTCATTCGTTTGTCCGTCCGTTCGTCAACTTTGCGTCAAAGTTTTGCGCTAAACCTTTTTTTATTGCTCATATCTCTGTAACTACACTTTTGATTCTTTTCATATTAATTTGGTTTATGATATCTCTATAGCATTGCCTTTGATGTAGTTACTAACTAAGCCGCTGGGCCAGGCCCTAGGATGGGGCCAAGGATCAGTAATTAGGACTTAGGCATTTTCATTATGTCAAAGTTTTGCGTTATACCGTTTTGATTGCTTATATCTCTGTTACTGCATTAAAGATTTCTTCCATAGGTGGTTCATGATATCTCTGTAGCATTACTTTTGATCTGGACTACCTAAACTGCAGGGTCACTCAGGCTCATGGGTGGGGCCTGGGGTCAGTAACTAGGACTTAGCCATTTGTTGTATAGTTTTGAGTTATAGCTCTAAATTGAATGGATCCTAATGATACATGACTAGGTTTATTTCATACTAGTTTACACATATGGATGCTGCTGCTCATATAAGGTCAAGGTCACAAAGTTTTTTTTGTACATGTATACATAACATTTGCATTGTAGCTTTGTGCTAAAGTATGCTTTCATTAGGCGGTGGCACTGGTCGGGGGTATACGTGAGGCCCTGCTCACTTGCTCTAGTTGTAATATGCATGAAGTTTCAGTAGGGACGAGGCTGTTTACTTTTCTTCGTTCATGTTGAAATTTTGTGTGTAGAATCATAGATTCTAGTTTCGCAGATTTTCACCAAAAATTGATTATAAATAAAATTTTTCCTTTTTTTTCATAAAAGATCTGTGGGTGAAAATGTTACCACCTTTATAACGATAGAGGATTACCAGAAAGCAGTTGTCACGTGTAAAAATTGATGTACAAAAATTGATTATAAATCAAATTTTTCTTTTTTACATGACAGATCTATGGTAGAAGATGTTACCACCCTTATAATGATAGAGGATTACCAGAAAACAGTTATTACATGTAAAAATTGATGTACATATTGTGTAATACACTTCAAGGAATATATAATATTTGACATGGAAGTATAATAAAACAGTGTCTTACACTGAAGACTTATTTAAGACCTAAGGAGAAATCAGACCTACTCAACTACCACTGTAAGCTAGTCAGAATGTGAAGTACGCTTTCTACTTTAAAGTGTTTTACACTTATGTATCCTTAGAAAATCTCACTTAGTGCGAAGAGTCTAACATTTTAGATTTTTAGTGAGATGTGTCTCACATATGAGCCGCGACACGACAAAACCAACAATGTGGTTGTGCGCCCAGCGCAGACTGGTCAGACTCTTTGCTAAGTGCTTAAATGATAGCTAAGGGACCGAGCTACCTCCATGGGGACAGCAAAGACTCTGATCAGACTGGGCGGATGCCCAGGCTGATCTGAGTCTGCGCTGGGCGCACAACCACATTGTTGGTTTTCTCGTGTCGCGGCTCATATATTTAATTAAATTCGGGCTCAGGCCCATAGATGTAATATTGTTATAAAAAAGTGGATGTAAATTTTGTTATGCGGTAGTGGTATAGCGGTTGGGATGCAGAATCGGATGGACAGCTCCATCCGGTTATGCATCCTAATAGCATAATATGGATACTAGGGACAGTAGGGATGGAATTAGGATGTCAAGAAGAATTTTATATGGGTATTACATTGCTGGAAACGGCCAGTGGCCCAGTAGCCAAATGCGCCTAATTTTTGTTTCGGGCCACCAGAAATCTCCAAAATATAACTTTTAGTGGGCCAAATTGATCTTCCTGGCAATACTGAATGAATGGGAACTTGAAGTAGTGGATAATTTGGGCCACTGAAAGTTAGGCATGTTAAGCTTTTGGGCCACCACATTAATCTTGCGAGTTTCCAGCACTGGTATTATAATTTTTAACAAAGAGTGAAAGAGATTGTCTGAAATACCTGGAAAGACCTTTTAGGTTACCATAAAAAATTCTAGATAGAAAATTAATAGTTATTACAGACAGTAAAGGCAAAAACCTAATAGATGCACGAGACAAATTTAGCTTAAACAGTGATATATCACAAACAGAACAATATTTTAATTGAATGGATAGTGGGACCCAGAAATATTAGATAACAGAAATATGAAATAAGTGAGTAAACGAAAATGCAAAGTATATTGTGGGTTTGGGATGGTAGAAACCTGGTTCCTCATGCCTTTGATACAAGTAGATCAGTACTGATAATATAAATATTAACAAAACACATCCTTTAAAGAACGCAGGGTTATTAAAATAGCTGCACTGTGATGAACTGAGGGTTGGGCACCTATAAGCTGGTTAAGGGTCATTGTTTTGACCATGGACGGCTACTGACTGATTGTCTCTGGCCTGTCCAGGGTTAAGGTGGTGATTTATGGTAAATGTAAAAATCTGCATAAAACCATAAAAAAGTAACGTATCTCCCTGAAAGTTAGCAGACTTCTTATTTTTGTTGTTCTTTACAGTTTAGAATACAAAATAGACATACATGCTGCTTAAAAAAGTGTTTTTATAAGGAAAGATCAAAGGGTAATTTTCTGCGAATAAATCTAAAAAATGGATATCGTTATTGAAAATTTATGTGGTGCTGAAGGTGCGTCATTGCCTAATGAAGAGCGTCCTAGCAATTATTTATTCCAACTCTTTCTCAAATTGTAATGTAGACCAGATGAAAAGGGTAGCTTTTTCTCAAATGTTCAACCATATACAAAGTCAATGTACATTGGACGCATTTATTAAATATAGGGTAGGCAAGCATACCTATGTAACACCTACAGTATAGATAATACATTACTGATGTGATCATTGGTGTGTAGATGAAATTGTTCAACCTTGTTAAAATAGTCTCACCTGTCTCACGTGTGTGTTTTGACAAAAAAATTTGGACACAGACTACATCTTTTTTCATCTGCTCAGCCTGATAATGTGTGAAAGAGTTTGAAAAAACAATTGCTAGGACGCTCTCCATTATGCAACAAGGTACTCTAAGCACTAAGTATATTTTCAATAATGATATTATTTTTTCAGATTTATTCGCAGAAAATTACCCTTTGATCTTTCCTTATAAAAACACTTTTTAACGTTAAGAAATGCTGCATTTTGGGGTTCTAAATTATGAGAAACAACATTAAGAAGATATCTGCTTAGTTTTGGAAAGATCAGTGGCATTTTGTGTATTTTATGCAGATTTTAGTCTTTGTCCCAAATCAGTGATTATCACCACCTTAACTCAACACGGTCCCAAGTCCGTGATCACGCATCATCACGGTGTAGTTATTCAATGGTAACTAACATGTTGGCAACAAAAATAAACCGCTCAGCCGGCATTAGATGAAAAACATTTTAAGAAAAACAATATAAATAAACCGATGAATTGAGGGCATGAGGTGGCTGGTTTTGCTATCTAGTAGTAATTTGATAATCAGCCATGGTTGATATATAATTGTGCACAAATTAGTCAGTTGTAGATTGCATGTATTAATGCACATTTTCTTTATGTACTAAATATATGTAGCCATGTCAAGTGACAATATTAAATATAGCATTGCGTTTGCTGTGTGATGCTGTTTGCTGTATGTGCCACACTACATCATAGCGTTGGGGTGTGGTATGCCATATGCACTAAATGGCATCAGGGGTTGTCATATGCTGGTATATGTCATGGTAGGACCTTAGAAAGTTGGAATTTGGCTGTGTTGCATCATTGCATGTCAATTTGAATTTGCTGTTGCATGTGAATAAAGAATTGCCTGTATTACATTGCTAAGTACATCGATGATTCATACAGCCATGACAATTATCACAGCAGCACTTGAGATGTCAGAGACTTGTTGCCATGGGTATGCCGGTTGCTATCGAATTTGCATGCAACATGCTGTTGCTTGTGAATTTGAAATTGCCTGTTTTGCACTGCTGCATGATGGTTTGGTGCTGGCATGCTGTTGGTGTGTATAGGTGTTTTATGCAGAGTCTAGGTGGAGGCATATGGATGCACACATTATTGTCGAATTTACATGCAACACGCCGTTGCATGTGAATTTGAATTTGCCTGTTTTTGCAACTTTTGAATATGAGTCTGGTGCAAACATACTCCAGGCATGTAGGGGCATAGAGGGGTATATGTGTGCACTGTTACAGTGATTTTTCTACCATTTTGGGAATGGTGCTGGTGCCCACAGAATTTGGAAAAATTGCGTCATATTCTCCTTCAATTTGGAATTTCAGAAATATCTTTTTTGGCTCAAGTGGTGGGATAAGGGACATGAAACTGAATATATAATATAAACATTCAGTTATAGCTATATATCTGCCAGTTCTCTAAGCAAGCAAGTAAATTTATGTTTGTAGAATGGTCCCTTGAAACATTCTTCCTGCAATTGGGAATTTTTCAACTTGCAGTTGGGAAAAGAAGATACTATTTTGAATTGGGACTGGTGCCTTTTATGGGCACCACATATATAGAGAAAAAAATCACTGTGTTAAAGGAGTATAACAAATATGTATGAATGAGCTGTAAAAATTATTTTTATCAAATTGATAGTCATTATTCGGTGTAGCTGCACTGTATGTTAGAACGTTATTCTCGAAGCTTGCTATATAGCATCAACCAATGCAGATGGAACCTAGACAAAGGGCTAGATTGCAGTCTGCATGAAAAAAATAAGACCCCCGGTTGTAACAAAAAAGTTGCTCTGGGCCTAATGGAATATATTTTGAGGATGGAAATGTGGATATGCAGATGTGTTCAGTGGGTGGGCTGATGGGTTCAATTGCATGGACAGATGCTTTATTTATTGGGAGGACGGGTGGCATCCATATTGCTGTTTTCACATAAAAGCTACACAAGGCCTAACTGAACAGTGGGGTTTTCTCTATATAAGTGGTGCCCATCAAAGGCACCAGTCCCCATTCAAAATAGTATGTTTTTTTCCCCAACTGCTTGTTGAACAATTTCCAATTGCACGAGGATTTTTTCTAGGGCCCATCCTACAAGCATACATTTACTTGCTTGCTTAGCGAACTAGCTGATATTATGGCTGTAATTGAATGTTTGTATCACAAATTCAGTATAATGTCCCCTAACCCATCACTTGAGAAAAGAGACTAAATAAAGGTGTTTCTGAAATTTCTGAATTTCATGAGAATATGACACGATTTTTGCTAATTCCATAGGCACCGGCACCATTCCCAAAATAGTGAAAAAAATCACTGCTGAAATTTTGAAATTGGACTGTATTTGGCAGAACTGGTATAGTGTAGATAATAAGACATATCTTAAGATAATCATATGATTAAATGAAAGATGAATTTTATTAACAGATTTGACTTTGATTTGATAAACAAAATTCCAACTGACAAAAACTGACACCAAAATTGATGGAAATAATAGTATCTGGTGTAATGTTTCTTTCGTGACTTTGGTGTAAATATTCACCAATTTATGTTTCGTTTGTGATTTTGGTGTAAATATTCACCAATTTATCTTGGAACATCAGCAGATTTCTGGTGTAACCTTTTCCAAAATAATATGGTTGAAAGGTTACCCCAAAAACTAATGGAAATTTTAGTAAAAGGCATAATGTTTCTTTCATAAATTTGGTGAAAGTGTACACCAATGTGCCTTGTTATCTGAAAAATTTAAGTGAAAAGTTACACCAATTTTATGTAGAACTTCCTGATTGGTGTAATCTTGCCTTTAATTTAGTGGTGCTTTCTTACACCAAATGTGAGGCTCCTTTACCTAGATGTTGGTGCAAACATACCTTCAAAACACTGTGAAAATGTTACACCAAAGGCATAATGTTTCTTTCATAAATTTGGTGTAAGTGTACACCAATGTGCCTGGTAAAGTCAATAGAGTTTTGGAGTAACGTTATCTGAAAAATTTAAGTGAAAAGTTACACCAATTTTAGGTAGAACTTCCTGATTGGTGTAATCTTGCCCGTAGTTCAGTGGTGCTTTCTTACACCAAATGTGAGGCTCCCTTACCTAGATCTTGGTGCAAACATACCTTCAAAACACTGGGGAAATGTTACACCAAAAAAGGTGGCAGCTCAGCTGCCACCTTTTTTGGTGTAATGTTTCTTCAGATTTTTTACAGTGCATGAAGTGTAAAATTTTTTCACATAATTATCTCTCCTAGTCTTGCGGCCTGTTACCTGGCGAGATTTCGCTTTACTTTGCACGCGTGGGGCAACTTTTGGATACAACACTATAATTTATAAATTTATAAGCTTTTTGATAATAAACTAATTAAATATTTATAATTATACAATGATTTCAAAATTTTGGGAAAGAAATATCGCTTTCTTCAGTGATTTAACACCATGCCAGCAGTCATTTTGAGTTGTCGTCATTAAATGCGACTTCACTAGTTTGTTCACTGACAAGTTTCTGTCATGGGTATGGACTTTTATGGTAACATCTTCAGATTCAAAGTTGTCATATATTCTTTCAGTACCCTTTAGTTCATGCCTCTGTGATACTATATCATCTGCCTTTGTAATATGAATGCACTGTAGCACTTTATGAGTTTTTTCTCCTAATGCCACAATACTGCTGTCTTTTGCATTTTTTCTCCACCCATGACGTGCATCTGTCATAATGTCTATTCCATCTAGGTCTTCATAGCTGCCAACTTCCATGTGTAAAGATTCTTCAAGTGACCTGTTATAAACTGTTTGAAGACTGCCATTAAAGTCTTGGGTAAAACTTTCCCTCGTTGACTTTGAAATGACACCAAAACCTGAAGCGTTTGAAAACCTTGTATAATGGACTGGAAGCATACCGGAGCAAATTACAGCATAATTTATTCTGTGATTCACCAGAAATGTATCATTGTGCAGGTAAGGCGAAGAGGTCCATCTGTATGTATGAAAGTTTTGTGTTTTTGTGCACTGAAATGTCACAATAACCACATGCCCCCGATACACAATTTTCTGTTGCTTAAGATTATGTTGACAGTTTCTTCCATGATGTTCCGCCATTTCCGCCAATTTCTGTATAGAGGACTCTGTGGATATGAACAGTTTTTCATTTGTATCCTTCTTGTTTTTCAACTTTCTGAATGATTAGGTAATGCCTGCTCAGCCTGGTCTTGAACGTGACCTTGTATCCAGAAGTCCAATGCTGCATCAAGTATGTCACGATTTGTTACTGGTCTACTAAACGTTCTCTGCAAACTGCCTCTTACATTTTGTATTTTTTCTGACATTTCACATTTTTTCTGTTCATCTCCAGGTACTTCGATTTTGAAACTTGGAGGCCCGGCTCGAGCCTGTCTCCTTTGACCTTCTATATCTTCAAGATTAATTAATGAAAACTAGTGCAATGTTGATGATCCTTGAACTTTCTGAAAACAGTGTCTTCACTTTTTCCCTAATGGAGTGATACACTTGTACCCCATACAGGGGAGACAGGATAGACAGTTACCGTTTTGCCAGGTAACACTGTCAAGTATCTTTTTTTTATTTTCAAGGCTGCAGCTGCATGTATGTATATTTTAGTACATGTTGTTTATTTCATCTTTTAATTTTTATCATATTATTTTAATCGGTTCATTCAATCTTGATAAATTTTGGCAAAACCCTTCACAGAAATGAGTTTGGTTTCTTCCACTGTTATTCCCGCCACTTAGCATCACATGGAAATAATCTGTACACAAATCTTATCAGAAAATGTGTTTGTTTTGTTGCTTTATGTGGCATTTACAAGTCAATAAGTGACTATTTATATGCAGAGAATGAGTTTCAGACTTACAGTAATTTGTGTACTTACATTCTTATCATGGCAAATCAAAATATAAGGATAACATTGAATGTTTCTGAAGAACAACTGGATACCATAAACCACTGATGAGATAAGTTGGACTGACACAGAAAAAAGTGGATCAAATTTCCTGGCAGGTGATACAAACTCTTGTAAAAATGATGTGGCTTGTCAAACCACATCTGAAAGTTAACAAAATTCTGACAGTAATAATGAATTTCAAGAATATGATATTTGTCAGAATTTAGACGAAGAAGAGTGTAGGTTTTGTTTATGTAGGCCATGTATAACAGATGAATCAAATCGGCAATTCTGGTGAAAACAAGAAAATGAGGCTCCTTGTGTAAGAAACTCAGGTCTGAGAAAAGAAAAATACAAACGATTTTGGACTATGATGTACCACCGTAATGCCTGGAGGGACCCACGTTACCTAGCTGAGAAAATAGGGCATTGAGAGAAGATCCCCGTCTTCGAAAGTATGAATGGCATAGGCGTGATATCATGCCAAAATGTATTCTTTTCTTTGTAAGACAGTGGTTTCCAAATCCAGATGGAGTGCCATATATGGGACGTTTATTGGAATAATAGTCTTTTCTTGTTCTTTCTTTTATTTGAATTCTAAGACTGTTTTCAACCTCCCAGAAATACAACTACAGGAAATAAATTGAGTAATTATCTCCCGCCATGTGTCAGATATTGGTATTTGTGTATTCTGAAACCGCTCCAAGCAGCAGGACTTGAGGTTATGAACTTTGATAAGCCCTCCTACTTGCTGTCAATTATAACTGGTGGTAAATTTGAATTTTCTAGCAGACTACAAAAAAGATTTTCTGAAATGTACACTTTAGAATATTATTTCACTTTCATTTTGATATGGAATTACTTCTTACATCTTAAAGGAGTTATGTACCAAGTTTCACAGTTTCTTATTGGGTAAGTTTTTTACATTTCTGGATTTTCTGCTCTGATAGCTGCATGCAAACAGTATGTGAACTAGTAAACACAACAGCCATTTTTCAGATCCCTTGGCTTTTATACTTGGCACCTGGCCTTTAAGGTTAATTTTGTTTTTGTTACACCAAAAATGCCAAATTTACCTCCAGTTTCTGGTAAAAAGATGCTGTAAAATGAGTCTTTCGCAATGTTTGAATTATACTTTACATATTTGTTAAACGTTACCTTTATTTTAGAGAAATCGCAACTTTGTCTTATTTAGAACACATTTATCCCTTTTCACAAATTTTATTTTATTTATTTCATTATTTAAGAGTAATTCTCTGTAAGCACCAAAAAATTGCAATAGGGGGTGAAAATGACATATCTCAAATTTTGATGAAACTTATTGTCTTTTTTGCTTATGTCAAGTGATGAACAAAAATACAATTTTTTCTCCAATCAAACTGTCCTTTTCCATGGCAACGAGGATTTTCTGGGGTTTTTTTTCCTAATTTGGTGATTTTTCATATAAAAAATGCCAGATTTGACACCAGTTGTATTGACAGTATTTCTCAACAAATGTTATTGACAATCATGTCTTTTAAGAGACCCATGTAAGTGCTGTGTACGGATAGAAAAAAATTCTTTATATTGCTATGGTCAAGGAGTTGGTGACCTTGACTTCTATCTAGTAAAGCGTCTCTTTAAAAATATCAAAAATTGGCCAATTTTGAAAGCACTTTGTTAGAAAATGCGGCTATAGATTTTTTCATTCTCTTGGTACAGAGAGTATAACACCTAGCTCTTAATATATCAAAAAATTGGAGATGGTATATTTTTTAAATTGAAAATAATTTTCTTTGAATTTAGTCACCGTCAGGAAAATCAGAAGAAACTGTCACAACAGAAAATCTGTTGTAAGAGATAATATCTGGAGAATGTTAAGCAAATATGAGCAGAAATACAAATAAATACATTGAATACAGTGGAGGTTAGTTACATAAATACTTTTCTCATTCAGAAGTGTGTTTAAAATTTACAGTTTGGGGTGCAATTACCCCACCCACTTCCACTGAATATGAAATGAATGTAAAAGTTACATGCCATGGATAACATATCTCAAGTTTCCATAATTGTGAGTAAACTGAAACATTTTTAAAAGATCACCACATGTTTGCTGTCATTTTTACATTGTTTATCATTGGTTACCATGGTAACTGTTATTCTATTATGGGTCAGTATTCATTTACACGGATATTTACAGAAACTCGTTTCAGTGCTGATGAAACGTATTCCTTGGTGTTTTTTTTACTTTTTACATATGCATACGCATTCTAAGTGTTGATTTTGTTAAATAATACACGACAAATCAGTATTTTTACAGTTGCTATGACAAAACCCACTCATCCCTTCCACAAAGAAATTAGGCAATCTGCGTGTATGTAGTACACTGTAGAGAAAGAACAGCAACTGAGCATAAATAGAGATAGATACATGCATTGGAGAAGAAATAAACCACACATACAATGTTTATGTTTTTTCATTCATTTATATGTTTAATCTGTATCTCTAGGGGGTGAGTTACCCCACCCACCTCTTTTAGTTATACAACAAATTCATAAGTTACATACTATGAGTTTTGATGATAAATAGCACCTGGTACACTTGTTTCAAAGTTGCTCATCACATGTCTGGTCTGCATAAGCTTTCTTGTCTACTGTCCTTTGTTTTTGTAAAAGTTCTGGATGGAGGCTCGCATGCGTATATGCATGCATATACACCAAACTGAAGTTTTGTCGACTGCCTCGCTTACGGCAAGCGAATTCGACAAAATACTCCTGTGACCTTGAAAATGGCATCAAGGTCGCCAAATTCTAAGTCTTTGTCTTGCCTAAAAGGTTGATCTTTGCAAGTTTGGTAAAAATGAATCTACTGGTTCAAGATACATCTTCGTTTTTCAGGACAAATCAACAAATGACCCTTCAAAATAGGGTCAAAGTCACCAAAATTTAACTAGAAACGTGGTAACTAACAGGGCCCCGCCTTTATGAGACTGCTGGTGGAATTTTAGTCGTATGTCACGGACCAGAAAATACAATAACAGTTTTCTGTTACCATGTTGTTTCTTCATATTTAATATATTGTTTGGAATTAAGCCTCTGGTACAGTAATTAAGATATGGGCAAAAAACAAAATGATGACTGATTAAAACAAAGGCAACAGCTCTGTAAAGCAGGAAACTGGAGTTACCATTCTTGCACTCTGCACACCTTTAGATATTCTGATGATGTTTTATATTTGTACCAAGTTTTGTGAAAATATCTTCAAAGGCTTAAAAGTTCTAGACTGGACAAGGTCTCAATACCCAAAATGACAAAGGGATATTATACTGTTTAACATAAATGAAGGCGCAGTTGTGGTTCTTTTTCTCTACAAATTGTTTGATGATGCGTTACATTTGTATCAGTTTATAAGAAAATATCTTCTACAGTTTTAAAGTCAGAGAGTGGAATGATTTCTATACTGGAAATCACAAAAGGACATAATTCTGTAGAAAATGTAGATGCAGTTACAGTTTTAATTCTCTGCACAGTCTGATAATGCTTTATATTTGTACAAAATTTCAAGAAAATATCTTTGGCGGTTTAAAAGCTGAATAGCAGACAAAATTTCTTTACTTTAAATTACAAAGGGAAATAATTCAGTACAAAAGTAGATGGAGTTGTGGTTTTTACTCTCTGTACATTGTCTAACAATGTTTTGTATTTGTACATAGTTTCATGAAAATATCTTTGAGAGTTTTAAAGTTATAGAGCGGACAAGATTTCTGTACTGAAAATTACAAAGGGGCATCATTCAGTAAAAAACATAGGTAGAGTTATGGTTTTTGTTATCTGCAAATCGTCTGATGACGTTTTGCTGTCGTACAAAGTTTTGTGAAAATATCTAAAACGGTTTTAGAGTTATGGAGCAGACACGATTTCGGTTCAGAAATTACAAAGCGGCATAATTCAGTGAAAAATGTAGAAAAAGTTACACTTCTTGTTCTCTGCACATCGTCTGATAATGCATTACATTTGTACCAAGTTTCGTGAAAATATCTCAAACAGTTTCAAAGTTATGGAGCGGACACGATTTCCGTACAAAAAATACAAAGGGGGCATATTTTAGTAAACAATGTGGGTGGAGTTGTGGTTCTTTCTCCCCGCATATTGTCTGATGCTGTTTTACATATGTACCAAGCTTCATGAAAATATCACAAAGAGTTTCTGAGCTATGAAGCGGACACGATTACCGTACCAAAAAATTACAAAATTACAAATTACTTCGTCTGGCGGGGTCCTAATAATCAGTTATGAATCTTCTCCAAATGATGATTTAGGGCTGGTTTAGCATAATTCCAACAAATACTTCATTATATAGGGTATAGATAAGCCATTTTGTAAACATTTTAAGACCATCTTTGACTTTCAAAACAGAATTAAGGTCAAACAATCCATTTAGCAGCTTTCTATGACTTCCAGGGACCTTTAAAACTTCAATATTTATAGATGGATTTCAAAATAATTATGCACAGTTGTTCTCCTTGATGAGCAGAAGTGTCATTTGAAATTTTCGTTCAGGTAGGCCCAAGGTCAAGGTCACACTTAAAGGTCAAATGGTAAAATGGTCATATATTGAGCTTGTCCGAGCCATTACTTCTACATTTATAGATGGGTTTTAAAATTTTGGCACAATTGTTCTCCTTTATGAGTAGAAAAGCCATTTTGAACATTTGGTCAGGTAGGGCCAAGGTCAAGGTCACATTCGAAGGTCAAATGATAAAAATTGTCATAAATTTAGCTTGTCCGGGCCATAACAGCTACATTTATGCATGGATTAACTAGAAAATGTGTTTGTAAAACACTACGCCCCCAACTATATGCCTTGCCCTAACAAGGTCAGTTAAAAATCTAAAAAATAACCTTACCTTCATCAGAATGATCAACACATCAAATACTTTAAGTACACCATAGATGAGGTCTCTAGCTCAAAAGGTTCAAAAGTTGGAAAAATGCCAAAGTTAACGAAGGGGCACAATTCAGCCAAATATCTACAAAATCAGCCCAAATATGAGCATCCTAGCTCTAATCGTTCTCCCAGGATTGTGGGAACAAACTTTCATTTATTTTTCCGAAAAAGGGGCATAACTCTGTACGTATAGGGCTGATGGAAAAAAAATACGGATCTGCTGATTTTTAATGGTCTACCCACCCATAAAACATCAAGGACCTAGGAATTACAGTTCTTGAATAATAGACCACCCCTAAAATGTTTTGTACAAATAAGAAAAGGGGCATAACTCTGCCAATAATGAATACAACATAACGTAACCATCATCAGAATGATTGACACATGAAATACTATCTGTATACCAAAAAATCAGGTCTCTAGGTCAAACGGTTCAAAAGTTGAAAAAATGCCAAAGTTAACAAAGGGGCATAATTCAGTCAAATATTTACGAAATCAGTTCAAAAGTTAATCAGGTGATATACACATTAGCCCCTAGCTGTATGCCAAATATGAGTATCCTAACTCCAACGGTTCTCCCAGGATTGTGCGAACAAACTCTCATTTAATTTTTTTGTAAAAGGGGCATAACTCTGTAAGTACAAGGCTGATGAAAAAAAAATACGGGTCTGCTGATTTTTAATGGTCTACCCACCCATAAAATATCAAGGGCCTAGGAATTACGGTTCTTAAATAATAGACCACCCCTAAGATGTTTGGTACAAATAAGAAAAGGGGCATAACTCTGCCAATGATGAATACAACATAACGTAACCATCATCAGAATGATTGACACATGAAATACTATCTGTATACCAAAAATCAGGTCTCTAGGCCAAACGGTTCAAAAGTTGGAACCAGAGGACCAATGGTCCTGTAGCTCACCTGACACTTGGTCCTGGTATATTTTCATGCTTTTATACATGTATATAGCACCAGGGCAGGGGCAGATAACCCCCCTCCCTTGGGGATTAATGTTGAGTCCCAATTCTATATACCAAGCCACAAGGTCACTGGGCCTTTGTTTCTGGACAAAGATTTCCGAAGGTTTTTTTTATCATATATGGGCGTGGTGGCCACCATGTTCATGTGACCATGACCATCTGAACAAACTTTGATTCCTTTGACCCAGTATAAAAGCTACATATGAAATACAGTAATCATTTGTATAAACTATGATGGGCCTGAGTGCCCAATGCTACATACCGGTACCAAGTTTCAAGGTTATAGGCCTTTCGGTTCTCCAGAAAAAGACGTTTGAAGAGTTTTTACCATATATGGGCATGGTGGCCATCTTGGTCAAGTGACCAAGACCATCTGAACAAACTATGGTTTCTTTAAGCCGGTGAAGCTCCAAGTGAAATATGGCTTCAATTGACCCCAGTGGCCACTGAGAAGATGTTTGAAAATGTTGACGGAAGACAGAATCTCAATGACCTTGTACAAAAGTCAAAGAATGACCTTTACCTTTAACGACAAAATATCTTCATCTGGTCATTTTGTCAACCATATATACCAAATATTGTACCTTACACTTAAATAGTTTCTGAAAAATCCACTGTTTAAGCATTTTCCCATATAAAAACCTACATAATGTACCAAAGTTGACAGTGTCATAAATAAGGTCAAGGTCAAAGCACGATCATTTGTATAAACTATGATGGGCTTGAGTGCCCAAAGCTACATACCAAGTTTCAAGGTCATATGCCTTTCGGTTCTGGAGAAGAAGATTTTGAAGGGTTTTTACCATCTTTGGGCATGGCGGCCATCTTGGTCAAGATCCGGAGAACAAACTTTTATTTCCCGATCACACTTAAGACTCCATATGAAATTTTGCTTCAATCAGACCAGTGGTTTCAGAGGAGAAGATGTTTTGAAAATCTTGATGACGGACAGACCGACAAATTGACATTGACCTTTAGTGACATAGTATCTTCATCTGGTCATTTAGTTGACCATATATACCATGTATTGTGCCTTAGACTTAAATAGTTTCTGAGAAATCCACTGTATAACGGTTTTCCCATATAAAAGCCTAACCTACCAAAGTTGACCATGTCGTAAATTAGGTCAAGGTCAATGCAAGCTCATCATTTGTACAAACTATGATGGGCTCGCATGCTCGATGCTACATACCAAGTTTCAAGATCATAGGCCTTTTGGTTCTCGAGCAGAAGATTTTCGAAGGGTTTTTACCATATATGGGCATGGCGGCCATCTTGGTCATGTGACCCAGACCCCGGGTATAAACTTTAGTTCCCCTATCCCACTGAGACACCATATGAAATTTGGCTTCAATCGGCCCAGTAGTTTCAGAGGAGAAGATGTTTGAAAATCTTGATGACGGACAGACTGACAAAATGACCTTGACCTTCAGTGACATAATATCTTCATCTGGTCATTTAATTGACCATATATAACACATATTGTACCTTAGACTTAAATAGTTTCTGAGAAATCCACTATATAAGCATTTTCCCAAATAAAAGCCTAACAGACCAAAGTTGACCATGTTGTAAATTAGGTCAAGGTCAACGCAAGGTCATCATTTGTATAAACTATGATGGGCCCATATGCCCAAAGCTACATACCAAGTTTCAAGGTCATAGGCCTTTTGGTTCTGGAGAAGAAGATTTTTGTAGTTTTTTACCATATATGGGCATGGCGGCCATCTTGGTCATGTGACCCAAATACCGCGAACAAACTTTCGTTCTCTCAACCCATGGAGGCTGAATATGAAATTTGGCTTCAATCGGCCCTATGGTTTCAGAGGAGAAGATGTTTGAAAATCTTGACGACGGATGGTCCGACGGAATGACCTTGACCTTTAGTGACATAATATCTTCATCTGGTCATTTAGTCCACCATGTATACCAAGTATTAAACCTAAGACTTAAATAGTTTCTGAGAAATCCACTGTTTAAGCGTTTTCCCATATAAAAGCCTAACGTACCAAAGTTGACCATGCCGTAAATTAGGTCAAGGTCAACGCAAGGTCATGATTTGTACAAACTATAATAAGCCCGCATGCCCAATGCTACATACCAAGTTTCAAGGTCATAGGCCTTTTGGTTCTGGGGAAGAAGATTTTTGAAGGGTTTTTACCATATATGGGCGTGGCGGCCATCTTGGTCATGTGACCCAGATACCGCGAACAAACTTTCGTTCCACCAACCCATGGAGGCTGCATATGAAATTTGGCTTCAATCGGCTCAGTGGTTTCAGAGGAGAAGATGTTTGAAAATCTTGACGACGGATGGTCCGACGGAATGACCTTGACCTTTAGTGACATAATATCTTCATCTGGTCATTTAGTCGACCATGTTTACCAAGTATTAAACCTTAGACTTAAATAGTTTCTGAGAAATCCAGTGTTTATGCGTTTTCCAATATGAAAGCCTAACGTACCAAAGTTGACCATGCTGTAAATTAGGTCAAGGTCAACGCAAGGTCATGATTTGTACAAACTGTGATGGGCCCGCATGCCCGATGCTACATACCAAGTTTCAAGGTCATAGGCCTTTTGGTTCTGGAGAAGAAGATTTTTGAAGGGTTTCTACCATATATGGGCGTGGCGGCCATCTTGGTCATGTGACCCAGATACCGCGAACAAACTTTTGTTCCACCAACCCATGTAGGCTGCATATGAAAGTAAAAAGTATGCAAAGACCAGGAACTGAAACAATCAAAATCGAAATCCAGCCCTCAATGGAATGGTATTAAGGGACATGAATAATGGAAAATGATTGCAAACAACCCCTGAGGATTGGAAGAATAAGAGCATTAAATGGATGTGCGGGGAGACTTTTTGGGGCTGAAATTTGGCTTCAATCGGCCCAGTGGTTTCAGAGGAGAAGATGTTTGAAAATCTTGACGACGGATGGTCCGACGGAATGACCTTGACCTTTAGTGACATAATATCTTCATCTGGTCATTTGGTCGACCATGTTTACCAAGTATTAAACCTTAGACATAAATAGTTTCTGAGAAATCCAGTGTTTAAGTGTTTTCCCATATAAAAGCCTAACGTACCAAAGTTGACCATGCCGTAAATTAGGTCAAGGTCAACGCAAGGTCATGATTTGTACAAACTATGATGGGCCCGCATGCCCGATGCTACATACCAAGTTTCAAGGTCATAGGCCTTTTGGTTCTGGAGAAGAAGATTTTTGAAGGGTTTTTACCATATATGGGCGTGGCGGCCATTTTGGTCATGTGACCCAGATACCGCGAACAAACTTGTTCCCCCGACCTAGGTAGGCTCCATATGAAATATGGCTTCAATCGGCCCAGTGGTTTCAGAGAAGAAGATGTTTGAAAATGTTGACGACGGACGGACGGACGACGGACGGACGGACGGACGACGGATGCCTGGCTATACTATAAGCTCACCTATGAGCCTAAAGGCTCAGGTGAGCTCAAAATGCCAAAGTTAACAAAGGGGCATAATTCAGTCAAATATTTACGAAATCAATTCAAAAGTTAATCAGGAGATATACACATTAGCCCCTAGCTGTATGCCAAATATGAGTATCCTAACTCCAACGGTTCTCCCAGGATTGTGGGAACAAACTCTCATTTAATTTTTTTGTAAAAGGGGCATAACTCTGTAAGTACAAGGCTGATGAAAAAAATAAATACGGGTCTGCTGATTTTTAATGGTCTACCCACCCATAAAATATCAAGGACCTAGGAATTACAGTTCTTGAATAATAGACCACCCCTAAAATGTTTGATACAAATAAGAAAAGGGACATATCTCTGTCAATAATGAATACAACATAACGTAACCATCATCAGAATAATTGACACACCAAAAACTATCTGTATATAAAAAATCAGGTCTCTAGATCAAACGGTTCAAAAGTTGGAAAAATGCCAAAGTTAACAAAGGGGCAGAATTCAGTCAAATATTTACAAAATCAGTTCAAAAGTTAATAAGGTAATCTACACCTTAGCTCCTAGCTGTATGCCAAATATGAGTATCCTAGCTCCAACGGTTCTACCAGGATTTTGGGAACAAACTTTCATTTAATTTTTCGAAAAAGGGGCATAAGTCTGTAAGTACAAGGCCGACGGACAAAAAAAACAAATTACGGGTCTGCTGATTTTTAATGGTCTACCCACCCATAAAATATCGAGGGCCTAGGAGTTACGATTCTTGAATAATAGACCACCCCTAAAATGTTACGTACAAACGGAGGGACGGATGGACGGACGGACAGTCAAGCCCAAACCAATATGCCCCCTCAACTTCTTCGAAGTTGGGGGCATAAAAAAAGGGCACAGTTGTTCTCATTGATGAGTTCAAGTACCATCTGAACCATCTGCAGGTATATCCAAGGTCAGTGTTACACTTGGAGGTCAAATGATAAAAATAGTCATAAAAAGGGCTTGTCTTGGCCATTACTTCTACATTTATTGATGAATTTCAAAACAGTTTGGCACAATTGTTCTCCTTGATGAGTAGAAGTGACATGTGGAATTTATTAAGGTAGGTCCAAGGTCAAGGTCACACTTGAAAGTCAAATGATGAAAAAATGTCGTAAACTGAGCTTGTCCGGGCCATATTATTTATACAGTTATGCATGAATTTCAAAATAATTTGGCACAATTGTTCTCCTTGACGAGTAGAAATGTTTGTTCAGTCTGGTCCAAGGTCAAGGACACACTTCAAGGTCAAATAATAAAATTGTCATAATATGTGCTTGTCATGGCCATAAGTCCACTTGTTTTCCTTCATAATGAAAAAATAAATAAAAACAGAAATATGCTGTATCAAGATTTTGTTTGGTTTCTTTCTAATAAGTAAATAAAGCAGTTAGTCTTGACATACTTATAGGTCTCTAAAGCAAACAGTGGGCTCGACAAGTTGTCCCCGGACAACCATCTAATTAATTCTTTCCCATGTTCCAATGGTGTGTCTGTGCAAGTTTGGTCACACTCGATCTGTTCATTCCGGAGATATGGTGCAAGCAAGCCATTTTTTAACATTGTAAGTCCTCATGTGACCTTGAATAGAAGGTCAATGTCACCAAAGTCTAACAGTGTTTCCCCACCTCCTTTTGATATACCTGTGCACGTTTGATCAAAATTCATAAATCCCTTCAGAAGATATGGTGCATACAAACCATTTTCACTGTTTTTGACCTCCTGTGACCCGAAAATATGGTCAAGGTCACCAACTTTTTTCAGTTCTTTTCCACTTCTCTGTGATATATTTGTGTAAGTTTGATCTAAATCTATCCACCCCTTCTGGACATATGGCGCCAACAAGCCACTCAGATACATGTACCTCCTATGATCTTGAAATGGGGCCAACGTCACCAAAATCTAATCAGCTTTTTTTCCCCACCCAAAGATGTATCTTTGCAAGTTTGGTGAAAATACATTTATCCCTGCAGGAGATAGAGTGCAGACATGAAGTTAAGCTGACACACAGACACCGACACCAGTGCAGGCGGGATCTGCACCAAAACAACATACCCGCCTTCCCTTTACTCCTTCCCCACCTCCCCCACTCCCCCATGGTGGTGGGGACATAAATATGTTTATCAGTATGATAAATGTTTAAACAAACTTTCTTCTCCATTATGAAACATTTAAATGTATTTCTGCTCATTTTATGTCCTTTATTTGCTTGCTACCAGATGTACTCAGATTGTCAGTTGCTGTTTTGATGGAACATCTGGTTGTATCCATAGCAACTAAAATATACCGAATTATTGTCCAAGATGAGACTTATTTGGCAAATAGAAAGTGTATACATAGATAGAAAATCACAATCAAACTTTTCAGTTTTTGAATATCCAGGAGCCCCGGTAGCTCAGTGGGTTAAGCGCTGGCCTACTGAGGTAACGGACCGGGTTCAAAACTGCTTAAGGCGAGAATTTTTCCTATCGTAAACGTGGTTTCATTGCACACAGCCTTTCATTATCACCCTCCCATCGTCCTGATATGACTGAAATACTGTTGAAAGGACGTAAAATCGCAAGTCATCCATCCATCCATTTTAAATATTCGTTTCCAACAAAAATAGACCAGTGATAGAGTAGTGGTTGTCATGGTTGCTACATGATAAATAAAATAAACTATAAATGTTTCTTTTACAAAAACAGATGAACCCCCTCCTGTCCTTTCTCAGCTGTATCATTTTTCCTAAATATTGCAAAGTTAGGATCTCTTATAGATCTTGAAATTTGGGTCCAAGTCACCACCATCTAATAAGTACTTTTCCACCTCCCGATTATAAACTTATCTATGTTTGGTCATAATCCATCAATCCTGTTAGGAGTTATCATGCAGACAAGCCATATTTCAACATGCTACAACCTCCTGTGACCTCGAAAATGAGGTCAAGGTTACCAAAATTTTATCAGTTACTTTTCCATCTCTCAGTGATATGTTTATGCAAGTTTGGTTAAAATCCATCCATCCATTCAGGAGATATTGTTCAGACAAGCCATTTTTCAACATTTTGACCTCTTGTGACCTTGAAATTAGGGTCAAGGTCACCAAAATCTAATCAGTTTTTTTTCATTTCAGAGTGTTATATCTGTGCAGGTTTGCTTTAGATCAATCCATCCACTCAGAGGATATCGTGCTCACAAGCCATTTTTCCAGCACTCAGTGACCTCCTGTGACCTTGAAAATAAGGTCAAGGTCAGCAAAATCTAACCAGTTCTTTTCCATTTCACAATGATATATATGTGCGAGTCTGGTAAAAAACAATTTATCCATTTAGGAGATACGGTGCAGAAAAGCCATTTTTCATCATTCTTTGACCTTCTGCGACCTTGAAAATAGGGTCAAGGTCAACAAAATCTAATCAGTTCTTTATCCCTACCCAATTATGTATGCATGCAAGTATGGTCAAAATCCATTTATTCCTACAGAACATAGAGTGCAGGCAAGGGCTACGCAGATGCTGATGGGATCCGCACCATAAAAAAAACAATATGTCCCCCATCCCGCCCCCACCCACCAACAGCTGTGGGAACATTATGAAAAAAAGAAAGACGACAGAAATAATGAGCTTGTAGAAGCCCCCTAGACCATTCAAAATCAGCAAAGACTGAGATATATTCATTGTAGCAAGCAACTTTTAATTTGGTTTTGCATTGAAAGAAAGTGGGTGGGGTAATTTAACCCCGAATAGTAAGGTACTAACGTATTTTTGAGGGTGAAAACTCTCAATGTAGTTTTCTTCAGTTGTTAATCATGCATCAATTTGTATTTTGGCTCATATTTCTTGAAAATGTTCAAGATATTGTATTTTATCTCAGAATTTCAATTATTAAAGTTTCGTCTGATTTCTCTGACGGTGACTTAAGTCAAAGAAAATTATTTTCAATTTAAAAAAATATACCAACTCCAATTTTTTGATATATCAACAACTAGGCTTTGTACTCTCTGTACTAAGAGAAAGAAAAAAATCTATAGCCGCATTTTTTAGTAAAACGTCTAAAAAATTTGCTGATTTTTGACGTTTTGAAATAGATGCCTTACTAGCTGGAAGTCAAGGTCACTGACTGCTTGACCAAAGCAATATGAAGAAAATTTTCTGTATTCGTAAGCAGGACTTATATGGTTCTCTTGTAAAATGTAAGTATCAATAGATCTACCATTTGTTGTGAATTACTACCAGAACAATTGGAGTCAAATCTTGCATTTTTCATTTGAAAAATCACTAGATTAGGCTGAAAAACAGAAAATCCTGGTTGCCATGGCAACCGATAGTTTGATCGAAGAAAAACTTTAATTTTGTTCATCACTTGACATAGGCAAAAAAGACACTGAGTTTCGTGAAAATCTGAGACATGTCATTTTTACCTGATTTTGGTACTTACAGAGAATGACTCTTAAATGTTACATCATTTGGTAATAAATAGTGACATTTAGTTTGATAACTACACAATTACAGTTGGAACGCAGACTCATCACATTTGAGTAAATCATTTTCTGAGCGGTCGTCTACGCACAAAGAAATATTACCTTTTTTTCGCCGGAAAAAAATGGCGGGAAATTTTGAACAGAAACAGTCCCAAAATAATGCTCGTTTGATAAGATATGCAGTCATAATTTTCCAACGGACCAGATCAGAATGAATGTTGATGTTTTGTTATTGAAATCAGACGCATATCGGTACCTCAATGCAGTTTGCACACCCAAAACAACGATCACAGTTTGACAACCGTTTTTCAGAAAAGTAAAACCCTACGACAGTACCCCAAAGTTATTTTGCAAAGAAAATTGTCCCAAAAACCAAATTAGATGCCATTATAACTGAACCGTAGTTCATACATTCGACCGTCTTTTAGCGTGGTATATCTTCGGGAGCAAGTCTATTTAGTTTGAAAATCGATAATGAAGTTGGTCATTTTTACGTATACATGGCACGTGCGTTCGTCAACACACAGACATTTTTTCAGCTGGATCGACTTGAGGAGACCAACTGTTTCTTCATTTATGGTATAGTAAAGTTTGTAATCATTTAGCATACTGTGAATTTATTAAGATTTTGCGTTAGTCTGTCTGCCTGCGATTTTTTTTGGCTTCTGAATTTAGGCTACACGCCGAGAACGAGAGAAAGCAAAACAAACACACTGGTCAACCACAAAGTTTGACAAACGAAAAAGCCACAAGACATGTCGCCCCATCTTCAGGTGACAACTCGCCCCAGATTCTAAGAAAACTCCCCCAGACAACTTCCCCCAAGATAACGCGCCCCACATTCTGAGACCACTCGCTCTTCTAAAGAATTCTGTCCCGAACGACGCCACCCCCCCCCCCCCCACCCCCTCAACACACACGTACCATTTCAGAAGTCATCCAACAAAAAGTACAAGAGACAGCTTGTCCTTCCTCATAAATCTGCCAAAACCCTGTCCCGCTAGGCGCTAAGGGACCGACCATTTGATATTCTTGGGAGGGGGGATGGGGGGGGGGGGGGATGGTATATTTTTCGAAAAAAATCCCTGTCTTTGGAAGAAAAAATATGCAAGTAAAAAATAAATCAGCTCATAAGGGGATTTCAAAAAATAATCTGGCCTCAAAAATCAGTGAAAAAAAAAATAACCTGGCTCCACCCAAAATTTCCAAAAAAAGAGTCTGGACCCTGCACTTTTGGTGGGAAGATAGCAACTGCCTACCTACCTACCAAAATTCACCTTACCCCTGAGTCTGGACCCTGCACTTTTGGTGGGTAGATAGCAACTGCTTACCTACACACCAAAATTCACCTTCGGTAATGTTTAAATTTATTACAGATTATTTTCCTGTCTATCGATCAGGTATAGATGGTTCTATTAATGGATCACAACAAATGTTTTTATGGCTGAATAAGACAGAATTCCCAGAATTGCTATCATGCTCCAGCTGAGTCTTTGTATAATCATTATCATAAAACCATCACTTGTGGAACTGTCTCCAGAATTTTTTTTCTTATTATGTACATTTATTTTGGCTATTTATTTATTTATACTTATAGGGAAAACACTGAAGGGCAATTTCAGACTGCATGTGAATATAATAATTTGATCAGAGCTTTATACATTTAGAATACCTATATAGTACTAATTTGTTCATTTGAAAATTGTGTTAAATTTTAATTTTTGATCAAAAGCAACTGTGATGAGACACCACAACATACTGTACATTTTACTTGAAGAGAAATGATAAAGAATAACTCCACTTTGGCTCACTAGATATTGGCCTATTATTTTTCTTGTTTAATCATGTTTATATCTTACCATTATTCAACTTAGAGAATAGATTACCAAGTCCTGAGCCTTTGCCACATATTTAATCAAGTTTTCTGGCTTGCTGGACAGCTGTGCTTTTTATTTGTTTTGTTTTTTGTGAGTGTGACTCAGAATCATATTAGAGAACACATCACATTGAACTAAAATTTTGAGAAATTCTCCATTCTCAATGAAAAGTTAAGGTACCATTCATTATAAATTATATAATTTTTGCATGAGATTTGCCCCTACTGATAGATTTCCATGAGATATTTGGCAACAGTTAGAGCAAATCCCTCAAAAGATCACTGAGTATATAAATACACTTTGGCATTTTAATTTATGAACCAAGGGCATTGCAGAGCTGACAGCCCCCACCCCCACCTGATAAGCTAGTATTTGACACACCTGGCATTTCATAATAAATATGTATTTTATTAAATCCCTGGTTTCTTCTTAGGAAGAATCAATAAATTCGTGTATAAAAATGCATACTGCAATTTTAATGCTCAAAAGCTCATTTAACAGTACATATGCTGCTTCTCAATGTTGGCTGAAATTATATGGAGTGTAAAGGAGTGTATAAGTATGTATGGCCAAGTTATTTTCTAAGCTTAAAGTTGAAACAAAATCTTCATTACTGCAATTGTCCTACCACTTTCACCATCTGACAGTTTGTCGAAATTGCTGGGAAAATCAAATAGTACTGACCCTGATTAGACTGCTGTTTTGATAGTACAGTCTAACCCAGGTCTACACTGCACTTTTTAATCAAGGATTTTAGTCAATGAAGTTTTGCAAGTATTTGTTATGGCTAAACATGGCTAAACATTTATTATATTTTGCTTAGTTTTTCATGTAAAAGAAAGGTTAAAAGTTGTGTGCGTGTGTGTGTGTGTGTGTAAGGGTGGGGGTTGGGGATGGAGGAAGGGTGGAGGAAGAAGGGGGGGGGGGGTAGAGGGGCCTTAAGTTGGGTAGAGTGATCGTGTGAGCTGCAGGAGAGGCTTTGAAATATTGGCACGTGCAGGATTAATTGGATGGCAAAATTATTTTTTTCTAGCAGTCCCTCTGATTTTGATCACAATGTACTGGTCTTAATAACTTATAAGCAAGTAAATGCGAAGTTTGAAACAGTTGACGCAGTTCTGTAATTGCGTCACAACTGTCATAAATCGATCGATTTGTTTACAGTATGGTGTAGGCTACTGATCAGAATTCTTTTCCCAATCATTCTGAAGAAAGTACAGAAAAAAATATTGTTGTATGTTGAATTACTAGATGCGTTCCTCTTCGTGTGTCGGATTTCAGGATTCAAGAACATTTCGGTAATGTTTAAATTTATTACAGATTATTTTCCTGTCTATCGATCAGGTAAAAAATCCGCCATTAATTTGAGAAAATGAAATAGGGTACCTAAACATTATTTTGCAAAGGAAATTGTCCCAAACACCGAATTACTTAATTTTTATAATGGAGAAAGGGCAGACACAATGGTTTTTCATGGCATATGTCCGCCGACGGGAGAAAGTCAATTTATTTTGAAATTTGCTGTTGAAGTTGGCGGATAAGAGTCGTCTTTACATGATCACGTAAAACGTTCGATTGCAGAATATCTCGGTGTTTAGCTCTGCTCTTAAAGGCATAGAGAATTAAATTAAGATGTAAGGAATAAAACCATATCTTATTTTCGGCTTTGTGTAGCTTGATTCGCCGACAAAGCATCACTGAAATTGCGACACGTTCGTCGATTGAATCTGAGTATGAGAAATTTCGAACGTTATTTCGTTGCTATCTGTATAAAAATATCACTCCGCCATGGATACGCGTTCCCACTGTTAGCATCTTAAAACCATCACAAGTTTAGCTTTTGAAAAAGCTTGAGAGGTTATCCCTTAGCAACGAATCCATGGGATGCAAATGGTTTGTAAGTAGAAAACTGGCAGCAGTACAAGTTAATTTTATTGTATTCTTAGACTTTGTTGAAGCTGTAGGTAAATGGCGAGTTTGATAGTTTTTTTTCTTTTTGTCTAGTGATTGCTTGTTACAGGCGAGCTTCCGTGCTAGGTCTATGTGATCACGGTACTCAAGGGCGTAGCTGCCTATACGGCAAATACGCAGGTGCGTATTAAAATTTTGTCAAAATTGACAAAATTTCAAAACGCACCTGCATATTTGCTTGCTGAAAATTTATAAATTAGACCAGATTTTAATACCAATTGCCAAAGTGGCTGAAATACTAACTTTGTCTTCAAGAAGTAGAGAATAAAACATGGTTGTGCGTATAATGAAATTACCTCTAGTTACGCCCCTGGTACTGTTTAGTGACAGCTCGTCGTAAGTTCGTAAGTGGACTGTACTAATTGGTAATTGCTTGTAGTAGGTGAGATGCTGGTATTAAATGAGACGAAGTGTTTCAAGATAAGTTTTACAGCCCATGCCTTATCGATGCTTGGAGGGACCCTGCAGCTTGGTGCACCAAAATATGGGAGCAAAAACCGGGAACTAGTGGGACCTGCATTTGGCTAAACGAAACGGCGCAAATTCGAGAAAAACTCGTAATTGATCTGAACTGTTAATTTACTGTAAGTGACAACTTGAACTGTCGGTTAAGGGGTTGGATATAGAAACGCCCTAAAATTGGTATGGATACGTTTATATTAATTATTTGTGTAGGGTTAGATAAGTGTTCAAGATAAGCTTGCATTAACGATGCTGGCGAGAACCCTGCAGCAGGGTGCGCCAAATGTAGAAGTACCGGGAAATAGTAGGACTCGTATTATGTATTATGCAAAAGGAAACGGGGTACAAACGAGTACGAATTCCTAACTTAATATGGTTATCCCCGGGGGGGGAGGTGTGTGTGTGTGTGAGGGGTAACCAAAAACTAAAGGTGTTGTCAGCCCTTGAAGCTATTCAAGCCTCATCAGTGACCCTGACAGTGTTTGGCGTTGAAAGCCAGAGAAAAGCATACTGTTGTTTCTTTATCGGCTGAAGGACTGAAAGGTGTCAAAAGAAGTGCAAATGATTAAAAAGCTATGATCTAGAAAAAGTGTGTAAACAATAAAAAAATTCTGATTTTTTTTCAGAATATATCCTCTGATCTCAAAGGACAAAAATAAAATACAATCTGTACTATGGGTGATGTACGGGTAGACGTTTTACGGCCACCACACGGCACAACACCGGCTGCAGTAAAGTCAAATTAATATCTTAAAGGGTTCCTTCGAGAGCAGAGAACAAACCCATTTATTTTGCGACAACTTTATTTTGGCGATATTGGAGGTGAAGACAAAGAGTGCAAAATGTAAAATCCGCCAACATTTGAAGTTAAGTTACATATAATTTAACGGGGGTTCAGGTAGCAAGAAGTACCTGATAAGTATTTCAAATATTTTCGATACCGTTCCTTTAAAATACTTATTGTTGCATCCCATTTAAATTGCCCCTCCGTGAGGCGTAATGACGTTGGATTAACGTTGATTCAATGCTGTGTGCCTGCTAGGCTATGTTAAGAAATGTTTCGGCACTTAGTGACACGACAAGCCGGATTGGTCCTTTTCTGGACATAGTCATATTTCTGAGGAAATTCACTGAAACGCCAATTTTGCGGTAGAAAATTTATAGAAGAAAAAATAATAAACGCCATTTTACCCGTGAGAAGGGCTCTGTAATAATTGAATTGGTGCTGCAATGCTGACACGCAATTAGAGAAGAGTCTGGTAACTTCAGACAGCGGGTAAATTCGGACATGCCACTGCAAACTGTGGAAATCCAGATGAGACGGCTCCTGCTCATTAATTTTGTTTTTATTCCCAACAACTGACATTTAAAGGAAACAATGTCACTATCAGAATTTACCTGCTGTCCGAATTTATAAAAAAGGCGCCGTGGCCGAGTTGTTAGAGTGATTTGGTTATGGTGCAGAAAGTCGCCGAAAGGTCGTGAGATCGCGCCCAGGTTTCGCCATCCGACGACTGGAAAACTCTCTTTATCAACCCAGTAGTAAATGGGCACTATTTTCGAACCAGAGAAAGATGAGGCAGCGAAAAGAGAGGGACGGGCTCCGCTTTTCATCTGCTATGCCCATGATACAACGGGTCTCTAACTCCCACTGCTCCTACGGCTATTAGGCTATGGGAAACCTTTACCGTACAGAATTTCCCTGACTTGACCCTAACCCAGTATCGTTTACTGAATGGTTTTTCTTTGTTTTCAGCGGAAAGAAAACAGTTTATGTTACTTTCAACGCCCACGACCGTACAAATGACAAAGACGAAGTGACACTCACCTCTTCGAGAGTAATAGTGCATGAGGGTTACAAATCGTCTACCTTAGAAAACGATATCGCCGTCATACACTTCAGGGATAGTGATGTGAGTTATAGAGGATATTTGACTTTTTCAGTGTAAGATCGATTTTTATTTCACCGAATGAACACCAAAAGCAGTATTTTCACGAGTGGCGAAATACCACTTTTGGTGTTCATGAGTGAAATAAAAATTCATCTTACACTGAAAAAGTCAAATTTTCTATTTCTTTTATGCTTTAAAATCGCCATAATTCAGTTTGTTCAAGAGCGTCAGCCATCACGACAGAAGCACAACTTTTTACCTAGCCGTTTTGCGTCAGATTTGATGCTTCCAGTGTGTTTATTGGGTATGATTTTGCTTGTAAACAAAGTTAGCTACTGAAAACTAGCTTCAAATAGCATTTTGATAAACAGATCTCAAAAAATTTGACCAGAAAGAATGCCTACAGGAGACTTAGTCGGCCTGACGTCGCGTGCGGTAACAATTTTTACGTTGACGTTTTACGTGACGTCATTAACTTCGTACTGACGTGCAAACATGCGTGACGTAATTTTGGTCAAGCCAGATAACATTTAGCCAATTAATCAACAAAAAACTTGAGGCTATTTTACAAAACTCCTATTTCTGAAACAGTGAAATCGAAAGTGATAATTTCACTGTTTGAAACAGTGAGATTATCAGTTTCGATTTCACTGAGAAATCTCTATAATTCATTGAAAAGTATAACAGAACATGAGTATCCTTCATGGCTGTGAGGTGCGGATACAAAATTCTTGCACAACATTTAGAAAATGCCATTCCATCTGGGATACAAAATCTGATCTTACCCAGGACCGAATAAAAAATATGAGCATTCAGTGCATTGGCAGTTGTATTGGAGGTCACGTATCTGCGTCGTCAAGTGACGGTGGCATTGTAGATGATGACGTCACGAAGACAGCAAAAATGACGTCAGTTTATGCACGCCAGTCATTGACGAAAAGAGCCAAATGGCGGTCGTTGAAATCGGCGCCTTCTTTCAAAATCAAATTGAAACCTCTCAAGCACTAGAATTACGCATTTTAACAAGTTTTGAAGTTAAAACAAAACGTGGCGTGCAAGAAAAAGTATCTATCATGGGTGTTAGGTGTGGATAGAAAAATCCTTCAGTCGGGATCACTGTTCGGCATCATTCGGTAGGCTAGTGATTCCGAACAGTGATCCCGACTGACGGATTTTGCTATCCACACCTCACATCCATGATAGATACTTATAACCCGTCATTCGGGATCACTGTTTAGCACCAGGAAGCTGGCTTCGTTATGCCGAACAGTGGTCCCGAGTGACGGGTACTTTTTCTTGCATATCTTATGATTTATCACCGTATGATTTTCAAGAAAATTCTTTCTTAAAGTGGTTGATTGATTGATTGATCGACTGATTGATTGATTGATTGATTGATTCTTTGGTAAAATCAACATACAATACACTGATATTTAGACACATAAGGTACAAGTTATCACATACAGTAGTATAATACAAGCCATATTGCATATTAAACAAGAGGGCCATGAGGCCCTGAATCGCTCACCTGGGCAATTGGCAAGGTGGCTTTTTCTTATCATGTCTGAAATTGTCAAAATATAAGTCTTGGGTCAAAAGTCAAAGAATGACCATGACCGCTTGTACTCATAAATCTTCATGTACTCATCAAGACAACCATATATACCATTTTTAGGCCAAAATCTTCAAAACTTTCTACAAAATCTTATGTTCTAGCATTTTCCCATATTTGACCATGCCGCAAAAAAGGTCAGGGTAAACCCAAGGTCACCATTTGAACACTCTTGGTGGTACTCCAGTACTCCATGCTACTTACCAAGTTTCAAGGCCATAGGTGTATTGGTTCTGGAGAAGAAAAATATTAAAGATTTATACCATAAGTGGTAATGGCGGCCATGTTGGTCATGTGACCTGGACCGTTTGAACAAATTTTCATTCAATCAACCCCTGGAGGCTCTATATGAAATGTGTTTACAATTGGCCCTTTGACTTTTGAGGAAATGGTTACGAATATCAAAATATGAGCGATCTGGATCAAAGGTCAAGAAATGACCTTGACCTCTTGTACACATAATTCTTCATGACCTCATTAAGACAACTGTATATACCAATTTTTAGGCCAAAATCTTCAAAACTTTCCATGAAATCTTATGTTCTAGGATTTTCCCATATATGACCTTGCCGTAAAAAAGGTCAAGGTCAACACAAGGTCATAATTTGAATTATCTTGATAGTACTCAAGTACCCAATGCTACATACCAAGTCTCAAGGCCATTGGTTAATTGGTTCTGGCGAAGAAGGTTTTTAAAGGTTTTTACCATATATGGGCATAGTGGCCATGTTGGTCATGTGACCATGACCGTTAGAAATTTTTTTCATTCCCTCAACCCCTGGAGGCTCTATATTAGATTTGGTCACAATTGGCCCAGTGGTTTTTGAGGAGATTGTTTGAAATTGTCAAAATATGAGAGAACTGGGTCAAAGGTCAAAGAATGACCTTGACCTCTTGTACTCACAAATCTTCATGTACTCATTAAGATGACTGTATATACCAATTTTTAGGCTAAAATCTTCAAAACTTATCATGAAATCTCATGTTCTAGCATTTTCCCAAATTTGACCTTGCCGTAAAAAAGGTCAAGGTCAACACAAGGTCATAATTTGAACAATCTTGATAGTTCTCAAGTACCCAATGCTACATATCAAAACTCAAGGCCATCGGTCAACTGGTTCTGGAGAAGAAGATTTTTAAAGGTTTTTACCATATAAGGGCGTGGTGGCCATGTTGGTCATGTGACCTGGACGGTATGAATAAATTTTTGTTCCCTCAACCCCTGCAGGCTTTATATGAAATTTGGTTTCAATGGGCTAAGTGGCTTTTGAGTAGATTGTTAGAACTTGTCAAAATATAAGAGTTCAGGGTCAAAGGTCAAAGAATGACCTTGACCTCTTATACTCATAAATCTTCATGTAGTCATTAAGATGACTGTAGATACCAATTTTTAGCCCAAAATCTTCAACAGTTTCCAAGATATCTTATGTTGTAGCATCTTGCCATATAAAAGCATAAGGAAGCAAATTTGACCTTACCGTAAAAAAGGTCAAGGTCAACCCAAGGTCATAATTTGAACAATCTTGGTAGTACTCGCGTACCCGATGCTACATACTAAGTTTCAAGGCCATCGGCCTATTGGTTCTGGAGAAGAAGATTTTTTTCAGGTTTTTACCATATATGGGCATGGCGGCCATGTTGGTCATGTGACCAGGACCGTTTGAACAACTTTTAGTTCCTAAGGTCCCAGGAGGCTCTATATGAAATTTGGTTACAATTGGCCCAGCGGTTTCAGAGGAGAAGTCGTTTGAAATTGTGGACGGACGGACGACGGACGACGGACGGACGGACGGACGACGGACGACGGACGACGGAGCCTTACCATCCTATAAGCTCCCCCGGAGCCGCTGGCTCAGGTGAGCTAAAAAGCTAAGAAAATGTTGGAATGTAACAAAAAAATAGCACAACATTTTTAAGGATGCAAACAAAGATAAAAGGGGGGTCTCCATAAGGGCCATTTTCTGGTTACAAATGGATTTGCACCAAACCTCACCAATCTCTACTTGTCAGTGATGGCTTTCATATACTGAAATACTGATCTCATCGAAAGCGCATTTTGAGTGGAGCGCAGTGTCAAAGTGGGTGGGGTAATTCCACCCCAAACCTTACCATGTATTATTTTTTTTCAATTATCTCAATAAGTAATAATGACAGATTTACCATTATGATTTGAAATGATACATATATATATGCTAATTAACTGGATTATATAACTGACCATTGTTTGTTTATTCAATACCAATATATGAGCTTATAAGTGGTAACAGGAATTTTTGCTTATTTTTGCTTCTCCAACTTTACAAAAAACCACAACTTTTCTTTTTTGTCCAGATATATACAGGAAATTTTGTAATTATATTGACATGATAGTATGCATTGCAGAATTATGAGACAACTATCCTAGGCTTATCAATACCTGAATTATCTGCCCTTGATTGAAGAAAATATAAATAATTCAATTTAAAATGAAAGATAAAAATTCCACACTGGTAGGTATATTTTTTATGACTCTTTTGCTCATGTTTCTAATATTATACTGATTGTTAAGCTTTAAATTCCATATAGTGCCCATGATACCACACAAGAACTGTAACTGGACAGCAGAGCTCATCCTGTTATGAGCTTATATGTGGTACTAACAGGAATTTTCTCCAACTTTATGAAAAACATCAATGTTTCATTATTTGATTATATATTAAGGAAACTTTGTAATTATATTGATATGATAGTGTGCATTGCAGAATTATGAGAAAACTATCCTAGGCATATCAAAACCTGAATTATCTGCCCTTGATTCAAGAAAATATAAGTAATTAAATTGAAAATGTAAGACCGAAATTCTACACTGGAAGGTATATTTTTGATGACATTTTTGCTCATGTTTCTGATATTATACTGATTGTTGAGCTTTCAATTCCATGTAGTGCCCATGATATTACACAAGAACTGTATCTGAACAGGATAGCTCGTCCTTGTTATGCCACTTAATTACATAAAATTCAAATTTTTTTTTTCCGACCCAATGTTTGATTTATGGATTTTAGTTACTGATATATCAAATGTTGTTGAATACCTTAATTTAGAATATACAAGTCTCACTGAAAACTAACGACAGAGACAGTGTATTAGATTCTCCTGCCCAACACACGCAATATTTCTATATACTGACAGTGATCATCCTAATATTACAAATAAACTGTCTGAGGACACTCCTAAAACTCAGGTGGCAAGAGAGGATAAGAAAGTCCTGAAGAGAAGCAGGGATGCAAAGCATATATATCCTTTTGAAACTTGCTCAGCTAAAATGGGCTGGACATGTCACCAGAACAAATGCAGAGATGAAAGACATTCACAGACGCTGCTGGAGATATGTTTACCAAAGAAAATATTCCGAGGAAAACTTTAGTGTCAAAATGTTCAAAAAGTTGCCAGAAAAAATGATACAAGAACATCCTTAAAGAAGAGAGTCTGTGAGGTTAAGCAAAGTCATAACAAGAGCTTTGCAAGCGGTGAATAATACACCCGTTAAAAGCCAAACAAGGGAGATAATTCATAAACCAAGTAAACTAGAGTTTCGATTCTTGGTCCTAATATAAACCCTTGACAATATACAAAAACACCATTAAGTTGTTTTACAACATTTCAAACGATTAAAGAGTTACAGAATAAACAGGAAATTTATGCAAGGGCACATAATTTAGGAATTAAGTAAGCCAGAGTTGTGGTTGTTGCTCTGGATACATTGCCTCATTATACACATATTCCTAGAAAGTTTCAATACAATATTTCAAAGGGTTAAGGAGTTATGGAGTGAATGGGAATAGAATAAAATCTAATCAAAGGTAAGTTACTCCAAAATTAAGTAAGCGGGAGAAATCATTTTTATGTGCGACGCATTGTCTTGTAATCATGCAGTTTCATCAAGATATTTCAAATGGTCACCAAGCTATGGTATGCACAAGGTAAGTATACACAAAAATAACCTAAAAGTACTAATCAAAGGGAAGTAACTCTTAAATAAACAAAGGGAAATTTAAATTTTAAAGTAAGGTATTCAATAACATTCAATATATCAGTAACTAAAATCCATAAAATCCATAAATCAAACTTTGGGTCGGAAAATGATATCTTGAATGTGATGTAATTAAGTGGCATATAGCAGGATGAGCTCTGGTGTTCAGTTACAGTTCTTGTGTAATATCACGGGCACCATATGGATTTGAAAGCTCAACAATCAGTACAGTGGACTCGACAGTATCGGATCATCGACAGTATCGGATCACTCATAAGTTATCACCCATTTTTCTCACAAATGAAACAAATATCTTTTACCATTATATTACAGTCATCAAGTTAGACCAATGACAAAGTGCAGAGTGAAAAGTTCGATCGAAATGTGCGGCTGTGAAACGAATCAGAGTTGTTGAAAAGCTTGGTCTCTCTTCAGCGGCGCTTGCATTTTGTCTGTTGCTCGTTCCTCACAAAAAAGATTTTGGTCGTTTACACAATGTTATCATTAGGCGATTGAAACCAAGTTTGCTTTGTAGTGTGTCCAGGCATCCCTAAAATTGCAGGCAGTTGTTATTTTTGTGACATCCCAGTATTTGAAGAAACTAAAGACTTGAAGAATGGGGCACGGATGTGCGACAGTAACGGATCATTATATCATTTGAGCTGAAATTCAGGCATTAGCTGGAAAATTTTACGTCAGATGCATAGTCTGATGCTGAAAGCAAGTAATAAATCAATAACCTGAGTGGCTGCTATGTCTTCTTTCAAAGAGCGGTACAAAAATGACACACCATCCTTAATGTAAAATATCCCCCATCCCACGCCCACACACAAGCGACTGATAATGAAGGTTATGCATAGCACAATTAAACTTCCGCTAAACATTCCGAAGAAACATTCGAGATCAGCTAGCATGTGTGTGAACCCAATAATGCCTGGCGTTCATCAGATGGAAATTTGTACACTGTAGCTCAGAATAATGCAGGAGTCGCTGAAAGACCATGCAGTGCTTATACACTGTAAAAATGCATTGAAATATCAATGTTAAGGCAGAAAATCACCGTAAATTTATTGATCCTGATCGGACACTATAGGGTCTTATCAAGGTGTATTCTTTGCAAAGTCTGATTATGGTTTTTACTGTTTGAGTAGTTCTGTGCAAAGGGGCGCAGGGGATAACTGAGTTAAAAATTATTGACATGCTTGTACATTCAACTGCTATTTAACTGACATAACCGTTGCTGGTGAAGGAACACGTGAAAAATATCATTGAAAGGCCGTAAAAGTTTCCTCAAAGAGTGTAATAAGTCCGACTGTTTGTGTAGCTAAATTATTGAAGCTAAGAAGGTTGGCAGAACGCCTCGGAGAAACTCTCCTATAAAATAATATCACATGATCCGATACTGTCGCACTTGATTCGTTACTGTCATAAGACCCTCCTGTAAGTCTGGATAGGTTATCTGCCCTTAAAGGAATAAATTTCGTACATATTTTCACATGGATAGATAGAAGGGATATTTCACAATTGTTATGTGTAATAACATACATAATTTTAGCATTCATATACAACGAAACAGGAGTTTTATTGAACTTGATCCGATACTGTCGAGTCCACTGTATAATATTAGAAACATGAGCAAAAGAGTCATCAGAAATATACCTTCCAGTATAGAATTTCAATCTTACATTCTCAATTTAATAACCCATATTTTCTTGAATCAAGGGCAGATAATTCAGGTTTTGATATGCCTATAATTTCAAAGTTTCCTATATATATCTGGACAAATAAAGAAAAGTTGTGGTTTTTCGTAAAGTTGGTGAAGCAAAAGTAAGTAAAATTCCTGTTACCACTTACAAGCTCATATACTGGTTTTGAATAAGCAAACAGTGGTAAGTTATATAACCCAATTAATTAGCATATATGCTATGTTATTTCAAATCATAATGGTAAATTAGCCATTAATACTTTTTGAGATAATTGAGAAAAATGATACATGTTAAGGTATGGGGTGGAATTACCCCACCCACTTTGACACTGCGCTTCACTCAAAATACAATTTTGATGAGATCAGTATTTCAGTATATGAAAGCCAACACTTACAAGTAGAGTTTGGTGAGGTTTGGTGCAAATCCATTTGTAACCAGAAAATGGCCCTTATGGAGACCACCCTTTTAAGATACGGTTTGAGTATTTAAAGGGATCAAACTGACATTGTAAAAATTAAGTGTAAATTAAGTTAAAAATAGATATTTTGAAAAGAGAATTAAATATATTATCTAATAAAAAAGTATCACAGTTCTCGTAGGCATTACCTGTACTGGGGGCATGACTAGAGTTGGAGAAAAAAATCGGATTGATAAATAAATAAATTTGACAGCTTACACTGAGCACTCGTTCATATGGCAAACCATTTTACTATTTATTATGCATAGTAGATATCTTATATAGTATATTAGATATCTAATATGTCAATTAAGATATCTAATATAACATAAGATATCTTATATAACATATAAGATATCTTATATGAAATATTAAATAAGATATCCCATATCCTATATAAGATATCTTATATCCTATGTAAGATATCTTATATAGAATACAAGATATCTTATATGTTATATTAGATATCTTATATGTTATATTAGATATCTTTATTGGCATATTAGATATCTAATATACTATATAAGATATCTTATTTATTGTATAAGATATCTTATATATATATAAGATATCTTATATAATAAATAAGATATCTTATATAATTTAGTAGATATCTGATATAATAAATGAGATATCTACGTTCCATAATAAAGAGTAAAATGGCTTGCCATACGTTCAACCCATAACTAACACCACGTAATCTCCTAGACCATGGAAAGATCCCTGAGCCGTCAAATACTGACCCATCAATGGACCTGGCACTAGAGCGTCACAAATGCTTCTCCACGAACTACCCCCGACTCTTGAGGAACAGTGTGCCCAGAGTAGCCGGTGGACCAAGAAGCATTTATAGTGTTGAACGTTTCAGTCAATAACTGGGAATTTTGATAATTTGGTAATTTTTGGTATTTGAGAGATTTTCTTTAACTGTCGTAAGCAGCCGACGCTATCCAAGACCGACGTTCGGTTATTTACGTTAATGCTCGACGTCGCATAAAATGACGTAACTTTGCCGCCTTCTTGACGTCATCATTCGAATAACCAACGTCACTTGACGACGGAGGTACGGTACGCCCTATAAAAACAGTGCATTGATTTTGCGATACTTTTACCCTGCTCTGGGAGAGATTACATAAGTGAGATTATAAGTATAGTAAAGGGGTGCAAAAGGCCCCCTTAAATATAATTTCAAAACAACTACAGAATTTTTGTTTTTATATATTCTGGGCGTTTTCCCCACCACTGGCGCAAATGCCTTTTTAGATGGGGTGAAACGCCCAGCGCTATGTCTTATTTTGTTTCCAGATCTGATTGTTTGTTTTTAGACACTACTGATTCCTTTGCCAGAAAAGAATATTTTAGATAGATCAAGTGTTTTATTTGACACTTATAAAACGTTTCCTCAAGGTGGGCGTTTTGCAACCCCCCCCCCCCCCCCCCCAACCCCCCTGCCACACACAACCACAAACTCTCTATTGTACACCTTTAATCATGGAACGCGACTCATCCAGCGTCAGAGGCCCAGTCTTGAATATTTAGTACCATGCACTGTCACCTCGCCTTGTACGCCCATAGTTTGGTGTAGTTTTTTTCCAAATGAACATTCATACATGCTTTATCAGCAGTAGAGGAGAGTCGGGTAACTTCGGACATCGGGTAAATTCGGACTGTAACATTGTTTCCTTTATATGTCAGTTGTTTGGAACTAAAACAAAAATATTCGGCAAAATAGTGAAAATCCTGAGACGGCTCATTATGAGCCGACTCATCTGGATTTTCACTGTTTGCAACGGTATGGCCAAATTTACCCCCATGTCCGAAGTTACCGACTCTACCCTATCCGACGTGTAGGCGTTTTGCCCCATATGGGCATTATTTCCAAGTCTAGAAATAGATTTTTGAACAAACGCACATAAGATTTCGCGACAGCGTAAACATCGCTTAGACTTAATCTTGCAAACAGACTGTCGCAAAGTGTTTTCTCTTAGCATGATGAACTGCAGGAAAATATTCAGTTTTCCCGACTTACAGAAAACTGCACAAAATGTTTAAATTTAAATTCATGACTTCGAAGTGTCTGTTTATAAAGAAGCCTACGGTCTGACATATTTGTTCAATAACACTTTACTCCCTAAACCATATGGATATTGATACAAGAAACATCTTTAAAAAAGATAATTGTCGAAGATGAAATTCGTATTAAAAAAAACAACTTTTTAGTCATGTCAGGACGGATCCACCGCTTCCTGGGTATTATCAGTACTTTTGTAAGTAAAGACACAAGGACAAAACATGAATTCCCGAGTGAGGATTATCGTGATCAGCCTTGGTCGAGTTCAATTACAACTATTGTCTGGCGATAGTATGTCATGGAAGAAGCGGGTCAACTCGGCCTGCTTTCTGTAAGCCTGGGGTCTTCACGGCTCCTGGGTCAACTCGGCCGCAATTCAACTCGCCCGGGTCAATTCGGCCTGCTGTCATTTGCATCCTCGCCCCAACCTACGAAGATGGGCTGCGCCAGGAATGAATGAAAACACAATAAAAGAATAGAGTTTGTTGGGTTGTTGATTTAATAAGAAGTCCTTCAAAATGGTGGACAAAACATGAATTAATATAAAGGGCAACCCAATTATCCCTCAACGGATAACTGCAACTGCAGCTAGACTATGTTAACGGGACGTTCCGGGCCTACAATAATACAATGGCGCTGGGATAGCCGGACCAAGGTGCATGGCAATTATGTTTTAATTGTTTCCATAGTGCCGGAGTTATAAGATTGGGGTCCTTTACCCTGTGAGATTTTCTGTAGTATAGGGTCGAAATA
The DNA here is from genome assembly GCA_963989385.1 of Ctena decussata. Classification (NCBI taxonomy): domain Eukaryota; kingdom Metazoa; phylum Mollusca; class Bivalvia; order Lucinida; family Lucinidae; genus Ctena; species Ctena decussata. Next base: position 47,274,597 of record OZ022515.1, read on the forward strand.
AGAGCAAGGTTGTTACCATCAGCTAATCATCACAGGTCTCTGAAATGTAAAAATTCCATTTCTGTAGGTGGGAGTTGTGGATACAAATGACTGGCGCATAAATATATAACCATGCGGCACCATGGCCAAAACTGATGTTTTCCTTACTCATTTTCATACAACTTCGATATCCTAGTTTATTTGCCACAAGTAAGATTTAATGGCATGACTGAACTGCAAAAATACCGATACCTCACCAGGAGCTAGCTATAACTGGGGGAACACTTATTAAAAGTCTATTTCTTAGCTTTTTCTGCCTCATATTTTCATGATTTTCCCTGACTTCGTTTGGCCCAATTGCTAAGGGAGTGAATTCGTGAGTTTGTGAGTGAGCGTGTGTGCAATTGAGCGAATGAGTATCAAGATAAGCCTGCATCGAAATAATTCCTTATCTAGAAAATTTTATCGCCGATGCAATGAATTGGTTTCAAAGCTCAATGTCAGGTTAAAACCACTTTCACATGAAGGCCTATCGGAACCAGAATTTTATGATGACTTAGTATACAAATTCAAAAAGATAAGGGGTATGTCTGATTTTTTGTTCAGCTTCGAAAAAGTAGTTTTTTGATCTCATTATATTTTGTTCAGTGCCAGCACTAACCATCAAAATCAGGAAGTCATATGACTGCCAAGGTTTGTCATTTGGAAGTCATGCTGAAGGATAGACTTGGTTTCTTCCAGAATGTCCATTTTATATTGCTTTCTCCTTCATTAATGGGTGAAATACCATTATTACAACAAATTCAACTCATTATTTAAGTCAATATTCACTTTATAAATGGTAGATTATGATAAAAATTGGAAGTCATTGACTTCCTGGCATTCAGTTTTAGAAGTCACAGACCCCCAGACTTCCACTAGTGGAAGCACTGTTTGTTTCTTTGTAATTTTAGTTAGAAATACATCAGTTGTCAAAGAAGGCTGATTTCTGGCGCGGCAGATCGGAAGCGCGGTGCGGTTATGGCTTTCATACTAGACCTTTAAATACACGATTGGAAAACTCGAATGCGCCTGATCTACGGCTGCTCAAACGGGTCATGAAATTTGCAAATACACTTTTCGTCATTCGTTATTATTGAATAAAACACGTCTATCCGCAAATAACGGCGATTAAATTAAAAAGGAAACGAAGCCAAAATAAAGTTTATATTCATAAAACGTCATTTTAAAACTGTTTCTTTTCACAAATGGTAGATTGTGTTCATTATCCCCCATACAATAAAAACCCGGATGCAGGTCATGCATGCTCTGATATGTCTACGACAAATAAAAGACATGAGCGTTTTACCCCCCCCCCCCCCTTTGGGCGTTTTGCCCCACCTTACCCTACCATTGATGGGTGCGATGTACAGACAGACAGAAAAATCCGCCACGGGGGTCGCTGCTCGGCATCACGAGCCTTTTGCTATCCGCATCTCACACCTATTTTTTATACTTTTTGTTGCATACATTTTGACTTATAACTCCTTTATATATTATCTAAATGTTGGTTTGTTTTCGATTTTACGCCCTTTTCAACAGTATTTCAGTTATATCAGGACGATGCAACGGTGATAATGAATGGCTGCGTGCAATAGAACCCCGTTCAAGCGGGGCTCGAACCCAGTCCACTAGATCAATAGGCCACCGCTTAACCCACTGAGCAACCAGGGCTCCATGATATGAAAAAAGGCTATCAACAGTGATATTTAGGACCGTTAAACCCATTTATGCCCAAATGGACTAGTCTATCTTATCAAATAATCAGTCTGTCAATTCAAGGGTGTCTGGTTCAGTTTATTTGTATCAATCTTCAATTGTCTTATGCATGATCAGACGGGACACTTGGCATGAATAGGTTAAATCCATGACAGATTTGAAGATTTTATCTAACCCAACATCTTTTCATTCAGATTGCTTTATTTCGACCTGTTCACTTTGTACTATCCATTGTTTAAGTATAGATGCATATTGGGCCATGACCTATATTTCACGGTGGATTGAACATAGAATAAAATATTCACCTGTTGCGTTTAGCTCAGTTTTCAGGTAACCACAAGGGCAAGAGTATTCAAACTTGCTGCATAGATACATCTGGGGACGATCTACTGAAAGCAGCCATGCATATTACGCCATGACCTATATTTCATGGTAGATTGAACATAAAAACAAATATTCACATGTTGCATTTATCTCAGTTTCTATGTAACCACAAGGGATAAAGTCTTCACACTTGCTCCATAGGTACATCTGGGGACGATCTCTTGAAAGCAGTGATGCATATTGGGCCATGACATACATTCCATGGATGATTGAACACAGAAAAAAATATTCACCTGTTGCCTTTTGCTCGGTTTCTAAGTAGCCAAAAGGGATAGAGTCTTTTAATATGCTACACTGGAACATGTGGGAAAGATAAACTGAAGGCAATGATGCATATTGGGACATGAGCTATATGCCATGGTCCAGTGATTTTGCCTTATATCTCGTAGACTAGTTAATGTATGAATCTGATTTCTTGGGGTAATGACTCGGTATGACCGGATGCTTGACCTCAAACTAACAGAAGGTAACAGTGACCTATATTTCAAGATCCAGTGATTTTGCCCTACAACTATAAGACGTGTGTTTGATGCAAGAACATGATTTACCCTATAACTTTAAGACGTGTGTTTGATGCAAGAACATGATTTCTTGCACACCGGATAGAAAATGCCATTCTTTTCACCTGGGATAGAAAATCTTATCTTACCCTGGTGTTCTGACCCAGGACCGGAAAAAAATCACGAGCTGTCAATGCATTGGTTGTATTGGAGTTCACGTACCTGCGTCGTCAAGTGACGTTGGCATTTTAGATGATGACGTCACGAAGACGGTAAAAATGACGTCAGTTTATGCGCGCCAGTCCTTGACGTAAAGAGCCGAATGGCGGTCGTTGAAAGCGGCACCTTCTTTCAAAGTCAAATTGAAACCTCTCAAGCGTTAGAATTACGCATTTTAGAAGTTCTGAACTTAAAACAAAATGTGGTGTGCAAGAAAAAGTATCTATCATTGGTGTGAGGTGCGGATCGAAACATCCGTCACTCGGGATCACTGTTCGGCATCACTCGGCAAGCCTCGTGATGCCGAACAGTGACCCTCGTGACAGATTTTTCGATCCGCACCTCACACCCATGACAGATCCTTATATTCTTGGGATAATGACTCAGCATGACCAGAACAGTGACCTCAAACTAACTGTAGAACACTTAGGGGATAACTGTACTCAAAATTGTCATTTGGGGAGGTAAATCGTCGGTTTTATGGTCGGAAATTTCGTTTTACGGCGACGCGCTAGCGGAGCCGTAAAACGCTATTTGCGACCATAAAACCGACGATTTACATCCCCAAATGACAATTTTCAATACAATTATCCCCATTCTAATGCACTTTTTCACATTTTCACCTTTCAAAATGTATTGAATTTGCACCCATCGCAAGTGCTTTCAGCAACGTAAAACCAGACGTCAGCCAATCAGAAGCGACGTTTTATAATGACGTCGGGTTTGCGACAGTATATCGTAGAATATACTGTCGCAAATTTTTTGACGTTATCCAATCAGACGTCGCGTTACATTCGTAAGTGCATTAGAATTATATTTCATAGTCCTGTGATTTTTGCCTTATATCGAGAAGACTATTTGATATGAAAACACGATTGCTTGGGATAATGACTCAATATGTGCGGATGTGTGACAGCCAGCTAACAGTAGGTCAAAGTGACCTATATTTCACGATTCGGTAATTTTGCCTTATATCTCGAAGACTATTTGATGTATGAACCTGATTGCTTGGGTTAATGACTCAGTATGACCCGACGTTTGACCTCAACCAACAGCAGGTCACAGTGACTTATATTTCATGGTCCAGTGATACATCTTGAAGACTATTTGATGTACGAACATGATTGCTTGGGATAATGACGTGTATGCAGTGTATGCATGCATTGGATATTTCACCAGACACAATAGACAGTAAACAGGATGAAGCAGGCGGCTTTAAACAATACACAGTAGACAGGAACAGGATACAGTGTAAACAGTCAGTATATGACATGCGCAAAATCCAGTGTAACAATGGCTAGAGCAGAGTAAAAAGTAAGAGAAAAGTCATTTAGAGATTTCCATTTCTTTTTACAGGTTAACCTGTTTATGCTTTGTGGACAAAGTATAGGGTGCCATGTCCCCAGAGTTGCACCCTATACTTCTATGGGCTCTTCTTTAATTATAAGTTGGATGAGTCCATTTATCATGTAAGGGGTGTCTGGTTTGTTATTTTTTTAATAAGATATTTCTGTACAATTTATGCAAACAGTGTAGATCCTAATCAAACGCCACGGAAAGCGACTTCTGATCTGGATCCGCACTGTTTGTCTATATCAGTTGTAAAAGATGCCACTCTGGCCACGCCCGGCTCCGGCACCCTTTACTACTTATGTCCTTTCATTGTCTCCTAGGCAGCTGTTTTGACAGGCCTCCCAAATGTCGCTCCAATATGCCTGGTGGATGCTCCATATACCGGAAAGACAGCAACCGTATCTGGGTGGGGAACGACAGGTAATACAAATCAAGAGCATGTTGTGTGTGCTGCGTTGTGGTTCGCGGGTACGCCAGCTTATTTTTCCGCCATTTTTGCAAATGGAAACAACTTTTGTGACTTCCTGTTCGCTTCCTTGGTCAAGCGAACCGTTCTAAAATGGCGTCTACTCTTATTGGAAAGAATTTGCTCAAAATGGAGCAAATTTTCTTCCCCTTAGGAATTGACCCCATTTACAAGGGAGGCAATACCTGGGTATGTCTCGGATTTATCCGTGTAGATATGCTGAACGTGCCCTTTGTCATGCCACACTCAACTTCGGGCCAGGCAACAAATTATCCTACTAGAATAGTTGGAAGAGGTTGGTCCGGTACGGCTGAAGTTCAAAACCATGTCCTTCCAAATCTGCAGTGAGACTTACTTAATACACAGAGCAAACCACACTCGCAAGCTGCGAGACACCAACAGAAATCCATTTTAGAATACTTTAACTCAGACAACGCGTCTGTAAAGACGGGTGGGCAGGCAGATAAGATAATGATGAGCCGCCACACGACAAAACCAACAAAGTGGTTGTGCGCCCAGCGAAGATCCTGGGCACCCGCCCAGTCTGAGCAGTCTTTGCTGTCCGCATAGAGGTAGCTTAGAGCTACCCTTTAAGCGCTTAGCGAAGAGTCTGATCAGACAGGGCGGACGCCCAGGCTGATCTGAGTCTGCGCTGGGCGCACAACCACTTTGTTGGTTTTGTCGTGCAGCGGCTCAATTATGTCATCCTATACTTTGTCATTTTGCGAAAGACAGATATGTTAAAGATGTCAAGATATTAGATACAGACCAGTTCCGAAAATAACTTATGCACGGGTGGTAATCAGTGGAACTAGCTCCAAAATAAGTCAATGGAATTTCGTTCCCTCGTCACATCCGAGAACCCGCGAGCTAGTGCTGTCGACAGAAAATCAGTAAACAAAGGTAGGTCTTGAAGAATTTTAACATTTTTTATTTCTTTATTAGCGATCGCAGGAAACAACTTCCGATGCTATTGTGTGTAGATATGATTCAACTTTATTCCCCGTCGGAGTTCGCCGCAGAAATGTGCAGGGCTTGAACTAACTTGTGGCAAATGTTTGAAACACCGAACTAAAAATCCACCAATTTCTGTCAATATGGAGATTTGGGTACACGATTTTATCATTTTCCGTCCAAACTATAGCGTTCAGACCCTCTAAAGCACCATCCCTGGTAAATTCAAGCATGAAAAGTTACAAATAAGCAAAAAAGTGTGGGTGGAGATTACATACCTGGACAATATTGACAAAATTTCTGCCTGAGCTAGAGCGCTCGACATGGAGCTAGTGCGTTCAACAAGGAGCTAGTGCGCTCATCCACACCTAAGATAAGGCAGAATTGTTGATTTATTGTTGATAGATGATTTTAACCGTTTTTTAGGTTTTGCTCTGTACCCCTTTGAAACCACTTAGAGATGACTTAATGTACATAGATAATTCCATCGTCATTCATCGGATGAATGTAGTATTCATGGCTGATTATGGCGATTTTGGTAATACTCTTCTGTAACATGGATATTGTCCTGTTATTTCATGCCTGTTTGGTAAATAGTCAAAATTATGCCTCGAGGTACCGTGAACAGCTCCATTCACTGTTGCCCGAGGCCACAAGGCCTCAGGTAGTAGTGCATTGACCTGTCCATGGTAGTGAGTAACATAGTATTGACTATTCTGCCAAACAGCAATGAAATAGCTTTCGTATTACTCAACCGAACCTGTAACCAACCATATTCTACTAGCAATCAACTGCATGACAGGTGCTCGAATTCGGCAAGCTCGTGATTTTCCAAGTCATTCTCGTGACGCTTGACGACATGGCATATAGACAAAACCATACCACGCTGTTTTCTCATTACATTTACATGAGTGGCATCATAAGCATGGCATAGTCTAAGCTCTTGGTTGGTTAATAATTCAGTGAAATGCGTTGTGGAGGCCAACCAGTGACATGGCAAAGCATATACCATTATCTGTATATAGTGGATTGGATAATAAAAGGTATAAAAGTAGGTTGGGTACTATTAAAAGTTATTGCCCCTCGGCACCTTGTGTGGCCTGATACACCATTATCCTTGGCCTCAGGCAATAGTGCATCAAGCCATCCTCGCATACATCCTAGGGTACCCGGGGCAATAGTTTTTATTATCATTCACCAAACAGCCATTAGATGACTGTAAGTTATAAAGAGTTACGAAGATCGGATATATTTTCAGTGTACAAGGGGAAGACATCCAAAAATGAATACCCCTGTAAACCCCAGTTTTATTAAATAAAAGTGGGTGTAAGGGGGTATTCATTATACGGACATGTTTGCATGATGCAAAAACTATTAGATACAAGTTTCATATATTAAAGTTTTTCAAACGTGCAATTTGACTAGCTGTTCGGGCATCAACAGGCGCATCAAGGGAAAGAGAAAACCTTACTTATAAAGAAGGGTTGATTCAAACTCAAGCATACAGTATGATTCATCACGAGATAAAAATATGGATGAGCGCACTAGCTCCTTGTTGAACGCACTAGCTCCATGTCGAGCGCTCTAGCTCAGGCAGAAATTTTGTCAATATTGTCCAGGTACGTAATCTCCACCCACACTTTTTTGCTTATTTGTAACTTTTCATGCTTGAATTTACCAGGGATGGTGCTTTAGAGGGTCTGAACGCTATAGTTTGGACGGAAAATGAAAAAATCGTGTACCCAAATCTCCATATTGATAGAAATTGGTGGATTTTTAGTTCGGTGTTTCAAACATTTGCCACAAGTTAGTTCAAGCCCTGCACATTTCTGCGGCGAACTCCGACGGGGAATAAAGTTGAATCATATTTACACACAATAGAATCGGCAGTTGTTTCCTGGGATCGCTAATAAAGAAATAAAAATTGATAAAATTCCTCAAGACCTACCTTTGTTTACTGATTTTCTGTCGACAGCACTAGCTCGCGGGTTCCCGGATGTGACGAGGGAACGAAATTCCATTGACTCATTTTGGAGCTAGTTCCACTGATTACCACCCGTGTTATGTGTCTTATTTGATTTTAAGACTTTCTATCAGAATTCCTGGAGAACAAATGCCTCAATAAAGAAATTATTTATCGCAACGTTTCAGCCATTTTTAAGGTCTTTATATGCACAATCTAGATTAAGGTCAGATGTCGCTTAGATAGAGCATCCTCTGATTCGGATCAGCTCACTTATGAGGACACAAGACATTATCTGCCACTTTAACAAAGGAAAACAATTTTCTGACTCTGTGTTTGCTTAACTGGATAATGAAACCCTTCACAAAGGGGGTCAGCCCTTAAAGGAAAGAATTTGCTCCGGGTCAGTGCTTAAATGAAAGCACTTGCTCCGAGATGGGTAACCTCTTACCTTTAAGAGTTGATCCCAAATAAGAATTCATGAAAAAATGAAAATTGTAGTGTCACTTTCCCTCAAAGCGTACCGTTTCACTAGAGGTGTCTGGGTGGGATGTTCCCATTTCGCCTACTCCCATTTCGCCTACTCCCGTTTCGCCTATTCCCAGTTGGCCTACTCCCATTTCGCCTACTGTCAAATATGACTTCATTCCCATTTCGCCTACTCAAAGAAAATATTTCATATTATGTTTTTTATTCATTTTTTTTTTTTTAATATATATTTTTGGAGTTTTTTTTAAATCAAACGTACCTGTACAGTACATGTTGATCAACTCATAAAATGTTGATTGATAATTAATTTTTATAAAATGGTGTTATTATAGCCTATTGATAATTAGGTTATATTGTGAGTACATATTAGCAACTGATGTACATTTATTTATTTATTTTAAAACTGCTATGACTTTAACTGGGAGTCATATATTCTTGTTTCCTTTTTATTTATCATGGGTTTTATTAAAGCTGTAAGAAGGGGAGGGAAGAGGAGGGGCAGCCTAATTTGAAGCTTACAAAGATTTCCTAACTTTCTATACTGCGTGTTTGATTAGTATCATTTTTTGTTTACTTTATCATTTAATTATTTTTTTTATGAAATATTGTATGCAGCATATTTTAAAATGTGTTCCTAAAAAAGTGTAAATAAATACAAATTCAAAAAAAATTCATCACCATTTTTATACCCCGCCACACGTTAGTGGCGGGGTATTATGTTTTCACGTTGGCCGTCCGTGTGTCTGTCCGTCCGTCCGTCCGTAGTATGTAGGTCCGTCTGTCCGTCCGCACTTCGTTTCCGTTCGATAACTTAAGTATTTATGAATGGATTTCCTTCAAATTTTGCATATGCATTTGTACCGAGAATGTCTCGCTTGGGATTGTTAATGGGCAAATTTCGTTAATTTCTGACAGAGTTATGGCACTTGTCAATGTACAAAAAATGGTTTCTGGCCTCTAGTTCCTTTACTACTTTGAGTATCATGATGAAACTTCACAAACATGATCTAAGTAACAAAAGCTTTTTTATGAGCACCCAAATTTTATCATCGGGGGTTATCTGCCCCTGCCCTTGGACTATATACATGTATAAAATCATGAAAAAATTCATATAAAACCAGAGTTTAAAGCAATTTTTCTGAAACCTTCAGCAAATGGTCAGAGTGATGAAAGCCTCCAGTGATGCTCAAATGTACCCCAAGGGAGTTATCTCCCCCTGCCACCGGCTATATACATGCATAAATCTGGAAAAATCGGTGTTTGAAAAAGGTTTGCAGTGGCGGGGTATCACGCAGTCGTTTGCGATGCTTTTATTATAAAAAAGATGAGTAGGCGAAATGGGAAAAGTAGTATATTTTAGAGTAGGCGAAATTGGAATAGGCGAAACGGGAGTAGGCGAAATGGGACAAATCATAGGCGTAACGAGAATAGGCGAAACGGGAGTAGGCGAAATGGGAGTAAACCGTCTGGGTACACTGTAAAAAAACCCGTAGATTTTACGGTAGAATAACTAGCAACCAGCTGCCAGTACATTTTCAGTTATTTTTACAATTACAGGATTCATCACGCAGTGTAGAGTAGAATGTGTTAGCTATTGTTTTCGTCATACAGCCCTCAACGCTATGAAGAGACACTCCCAGGAGTTTTAGGGAGCTGGGGTGAATGGCCTTTTATCTTCAGGGAGCTGGGGAGCACTAGCAATTATTTTCAGGGAGCTAGGGAGCAAGCTCTTAATTTTAGGGAGCTGGGGAGCACTGTCAGAATTTGAATTTTTAAATTGTTTCTGGCTTCTGGGGGGCGCAGCCCCCTGCCCGATCCCCCATTTATGCATATAAATAATACCATTATAGTTATACTTTTTAAGCAAAAAATACTTTGGATGGGCATTCAGACTTGCAAATATTAGTATTTGGGGTTCAATTCTAACTAGAAGCGGAAAAGTCTTCCTAACAATTTTAGGGAGTAGGCTTGAATAATTTTAAGAAGCTGGGGAGCAGATGAATTACTTTAAGGGATTTTGGGAGCAGTAGCAAAATAATTTTAGGGAGCATAAGAAATATTTTAAGGGAGAACGGGAGATTTGGGCATATTTTCAGGGAGCAAGGGAGCACTGACCCCACCTCCCCCCCACCCCATGGGAGGGCCTCCATAAAGGTATTTCCGGAAGCGGTCGGTTAACATGACCCTACCATAGCTCGATATTCATAAAATTAATTAATGTCGTACTGGCACGCCCGAAAAATAACGGGAAATGCACAGGCAGCTTGATGCCTGGTATACTATAGTAAAATCTACGGACATTTTTTACTGTGTACACCTTATGTTTCTCCAAAAAATTTACGAAGGGAAACCACTTTTTTCTGACTCCATTTTGGCCTCTATGAAGGATGAAACCTTCTCAAAGGGGAATCAATCCTTATAGGAAAGAATTTGATCCTGAATGAGTAAATTACTTCCTCAAAGGTTGACTCGCATTAAGAAGGGAGACAAAAATAAAAAAGCACAGTTTCTTCCCTTGAAAGACTATCATTTACCGTACACATGATAATTTTTGCGGTGTTTCATTTTTTGCGGTATTTCGCGGTCACTGAGAAACCGCGAATATAGAAATCGCGAAATAATTTCCAGTTTCTTACAAAGTATCTTCTCTAGACACAGTGTTCATACATTTTGTTTGTGTTCGCCTCGGTAGTTGATGGTACTTTTCACTTGAACCAGTGTTTTCCTTAACCTGCGGCGGCCCTGCCGCAGGTTAATAAAAGAACTGTCTCAAGTGAAAAAGAAGCGATTTTACTTTTCGCGCATGTTGCTAACCGCGAAAATTAAAAATCGCGAAAATTATTGTTTATGTTTTCGACCCTAAACCGCGAAAATTTGAACCCGCTAAAATTACCGCGTATACGGTAACTTAATTCTGTTGCAGCCCAGGGTGGTAGTGTTTCCCAAAAATTGATGTTCGCGGAGAAGCCATTGCTGACCAACCAACAGTGTAAAGAAACGAAGTATAATGCTGAGTACATTTACGACTCCATGTTATGTTCTGGGGAGACGGGCATAGATGCTTGTCAGGTACAGAAAAAATTCTTACGTAATATTCCTTTTTTGCAAAGTGTTAATTAAGCAGTGGTAGTTGACATATCATGAACAGGCTTTATATATAGGATCTTGTATTACTAAATTTACGAGTCGGTGAGAAAGATTAGATTCTACGCTATGCCGAGCATCTCAACTTTTTCCCCAACGAGTTTAATAAATTCGATGATACAGGAGCACGAATGCAAGACTCAACTTATCACATGACATTAAAACCGCATTTTATTAGCAAATTTTGCACTAAAACGTCACGATTTTGCCATTAGAAAATGCGATGTTTTTATGGACGTCAACGCATAACGTTACGACGTAATTTGCATATTTCAGGTGCAATAGGACAAAACCAAAATTTTCAGTTTTCAAGTCAAGCTATATATTTTCAAAAACTTCAGTCATTTGTGGCTGACTAAATGACTTTCTTTTGAGCATGAACCAAACAATTCCTATTTCACTGACGTCGTGAAAATTTGATGGTTTGACGTTTTTTTTTGGTTTTTTTTGTGTGTTTTTTTTTTCGCAAAATTTATGGCTCTCAGATATCCGCATTAATCGACATTGCTCAGTAGTCCATTGAGGTATTGAAATAAATTTTACACCAAAGTAGGTGTCATCAAAAGATCTACACACCTATGCTATACTTTCTGCCCAATCTCTACGTATTACGCGTGTATTGATGCAAACATTTTTTTTCTTTAGCCGTTGAAATTAGCTTTAATTTGTTTTCACTTTAACATTAAAAAAGAAAAAGATCATATATGTTTTACTAGAAAAAAAAAAACAAAAAAAAAAACTGGAAAACATTCATGGGAATAATAATTCAATTAACGTTGACAGAAACGACATCATCGGGATAGGGGATATAGTTAAACAAAGCTGCATTGTGAACTTGAAAATCTACACGATGAAAACTTGAAATTATTTCAAAAATAACTTGTAAACATATTTCATTAAAAATATACCAAAATTTCAGATTTATTTTTTCGGAGGTGCTTTTTCTCGATCTAAGCTGTTATGTTAAATTAAATAATATTTAGTAGCTAATGAAAGGTCATATTTGCCTAAAACAACACACAATGCGAAAATATTTGAGCCGCGACGTGACAAAACCAACAATGTGGTTGTGCGCCCAGCGCAGACTCAGATCAGCCTGGGCATCCGCCCAGTCTGATCAGAGTCTTCGCTGTCCGCATGAAGGTAGCTTAGGCCCTTAGCTACCCTTTGAGTGCACTGCAAAGACTCTCATCAGACTGGGTGGACAGCAAGGCTGATCTGAGTCTGCGCTGTGCGCACAGCCACACTGTTGGTTTTCTCGTGTCGCGGCTCATTTGGAAGAAGTAACTACACATCTTTAAAGGCCTTTTTAGATTGGTTTATACTAATATTCTAAACCATCGTTTTTTTTTTATATTATTTGGCCCCTTTTTAATACTAATCAGTCTTTGAATCGACTGTCCAATTAAGATTAAGAAATTACAGGATGCTTTTCTCTGGTTTCGTCTACAGATATTGTCAGGGTCAATGAAGAGGCTTTATTAGCTGAAACTACGTAGTCTGGCCCATGTATCTTCTTCTGAATGTATTTTCTGCTCTCAAGGAAACTCTTTAAGATTTTAATCGCACTATGGTATGTGCAAAAGCTAATGACTAATCAAGTGATTTTTGAATGGTTGTCTACTTAGTGATAAAATGCTGGTAAACTGACAAAGAATTTTATGTCAGCTTGTCAGATGTAGATGCAGTTGGCTTTCAAACATATGTACTTCTTTCTAATACAAGTGCCCAAACTTGGGAAAATAGCACTTTTTACAGAGGGTATGTTGCTCTGATTCGTTCTTATTCTATACATCTCGACGGAAGCGGCAAACAACTCTATAAGTATCTTTCATGCATGTGAGGTGTGGATAGAAAAATCTGTCACAAGGGTCACTGTTCGGCATTACGAGGCTTGCCGAGTGATACCGAAAAGTGATCCCGAAAAACAGATTTTTCTATCCGCGCGTCACACCCATGAAAGATACTTTTTCTTGCACACCACGTTTTGTTTTAACTTTAGAACTTGTTAAAATGCTTGATTTTCGTGCTTGAGGGGTTTCTATTTGACTTTGAAAGAAGGCACCGCTTTCAACGACCGCCATCCGGCGTGCAATAACTGATGCCATTTTTGCCGTCTTTATGACGTCATCATCTAAAAAGCCAACGTCACTTAACGACGCAGATACGTGACCTTCAATACAACTAATGCATTGAATGCTCGTAATTTTTATCTGGTCCTGGGTGAGATAACAAGGGTGAGATTATAACTATCTTTCATGGGTGTGAGGTGTGGATAGAAAAATCTGTCACGAGGGTCAGTGTTCGGCATCACGAAGCTTGCCGAGTGATGCCGAACAGTGATCCCGAGTGACGGATTTTTCTTGCACACCACGTTTAGTTTAGTTTAATCTTAAGAACTTGTTAAAATGCATAATTTTAGTGCTTAGGAGGTTTCTGTTTGATTTAAAAGAAGGTGCCGCTTTCAACGACCGCCATTCGGCCCTTTCCGTCATCGTCTTGCATGCATAAGCTGACGTCATTTTTGCCGTCTTCGTGACGTCATCATCTAAAACGCTAACGTCACTTGACGACGCCGATACGTGACCTCCATTACAACCAATGCATTGAAAGCTCGTGATTTTTATCCGGTCCTGGGTGAGATAACATGGGTAAGATAAGATTTTTAGGTACAGGGGAAACACGCGGATATCCTTGTCCAGTGTACAAGAAAAAAATTGTAGGTACAGGGGAAGCACGTGAATATCCTTATCCTGTGTGCAAAAAAAAATGGTTTTTGTGAGGATTACACTAAACATGGTTCTAGGGATATGACTTTTGACATGATTATCTATATCATGCCAGAATTTTCGTTCAGATCACAAACAGATCAGAATCTCTGCTATTTCCCATGCCTTCAAAATTCTTCGTATATTATAGCAGCCGGTCCCTGGCAAAAAAACTGGAATTAGTAACATTTATCCATGCAAAATATTAAATGCGCCATTAATAATGTAGACTATTTCACATGAAAGTAGTCTATTTTCAGCAAAGGTAGTATAGCAAAACACAGTCAAAATCAAGGGACATATTTTACAGGGGTGAACCCTAACCCATATGTACCTACCGCTGATGAAAGAAGATGCATCAAATTGTCATGTTTGTATATCAAACTTGAAAATGAGGTTCTTTTGATGTATTTTACTCATTTCAAATATTGTTGAACTTGTATGAATCGGAATTTATTTATGTATGGCTAGCAACTGTGTGCCAAAATGCAATTCTCAATAACTTTGAGGAATATAGTATTTGATAGAACAGCAGGGGCAATAACAATTACGTTTTCTTCTTCTCGTGGGGAAGTTAACTCTTTAAGCATCAAACTGTAGACGACAAAATTTATGTCTGCAAAAATAAAAAATGCCTTGTCCAAAACATTTCATATTGAGAATTCAATGACTAAAGGGTAAACAGTGTAGATCCACATGAGGCGGCTCATTATGAACCGCCTTATCACGATCTACGCTGCTTGCAAATTATGCTATTTAAGCCCATAATACACTACTAAAAATAGTCTTGCCTCACCGCTCTTTTTCCCATAGAGCTAACGCAAAACAGTCAAATTTCACCTGTGTAAAGTCATGCAAGTAGCAATAAAATATATGGTCATTTGGTATGATTAACAGGCTAGGTTTCGGTATTATAAATGTGAAAAATGGTTCTTCAGTTCAATGCGTCTGGGTAGATATAGAACTTTAAAGAGTAAAAGTCTATTCAGGATGATTTCCCATATGGTTTGTTAAGAGCCAATATCACTAGTCAGTCAGAAACTTTTTTCTCCCACCTTTGCATATATAAGATAGGCCCTCAGCTCATATAAGAAACTTCTTTCTCCCACCTTTGCATATATAAGATATGCCTTACGCTCACATAAGAAACTTCTTTCTCCCACCTTTGCACATATAAGATAGGCCTTCAGCTCATATAAGAATCTTCCATCTTACACATGTTACACCTGGCAACATCTTTCTTATATTAGCAACCAGACTTTTTTTTTCAATTTTTTACTAATATTTAAATCTTAAATGAACAAAATGGACACGCAAGCATGTCGAATGACGTTTGATAGCAGATCATTGGTTTGTGACGCCACTCAGTTTAATGACGTCACTAAAACCGGTTATAAAACGTCGTTAGCAAACTTGACGCGCGTGACGTGGGAGCTAAATTGCATTTTATTTTGCCCTCTGGAAGATAAAATAGTCCATATATCGTGTTGTCCGTATATTTTGATGGTGCAAACTGTGTTTACACCCATTTTAGGACCCGATAAACACACTGGGCTTCTCAGAATTTATTTCAGATTAAAATTAACTTCAGATCACTGGTTAAAAAATTAAAATTTCCCTGTTCTGAAGCCTAAAGCGACTTGAGGTTTAAAATCCGCTAAAAGTGGGAGAGAAATAATCCATCCTGAGCCACTCCATATAGGATTATAACAATCCATCATGAATGTCCATGTAGGATAGGGAAATCTCACCCGAGTGGTCGGAATTTCAACCAGGTTAAATGTAGATGATGATGAACAATGAAGAAAACAAACTATTTCACATGAGGTAGTCTATTTCAAGCAAAGGAAGTATAGCAAAACATAGTCGAAATCAAGGGACATATTTTTACAGGGGTGTACCCTAGCCCATCCTTACCTGCCACTGACGAAAGAAAATGCAACATATTGTCATTGTTTTATATCAAACTTGAAAAAAGGGTTTTTTGGTTGTAATTTATGCATTTAAGATATTGTTGAACATGTATGGCTAGCAGCTGTGTGCCAAAATGCAGTTCTCAATAATTTTGAGGAATACTGTATATGTAAACAATGGCGCACGATTGTTTTAGATGCAAAAATAAATGAATAATTTCCCATGCTACAATTTAGCCTTTCATAGTCTAAAATGTATTAAAAAGCCAAAGCCTGTGATATTTACATTCAAGTGAAGGCAAGTGCGAAGAAAGTGTAGAATAAATATCTGCTTACCATCTTTTATTATGGATGGGGAATAGTACAGAATAAAACGTCGGACAAATATAAATCCAACCCAACAAAGAGTTTGAATTAATAGCATGATCTTAAAACATTCATCATTATGCCACGGCCAAATATAAACCAAATCAAAGAAAGGATGTGAACCTCAAAAACTTTTAACGCAAATTTTAACTTACGGATTGACTAATGGACGAACGGACAACATCTATATACCCCTCGTCATACTTCGTATGCACGTTCACTGTAAAAATGTGTTTAGAATTAATGCAAAAAATGCAGTTCGATTTTTTATGTGTTTAAATCGTAGCATGTTCAATTTGCAACATGTTTAGGTTTATGTTTAGAAATTAAACATGTACAAAACTGGTAACATTTATTTTTTATTTTGAAAATTTCCTCTGTCAACATTTTCGTCTCTTTTTTTCGTTCTTCAACGGGGAACAGAGAGAATGGATTCATCCGAAACGCGTAACAGAATAAAACGTGTTTAGCAGACTTTGTCCGGGAAAATAACAGAAAAGGCGTACATGTTTAGCTATATGACATATTCTTAAACATGTTTACACCTAAACATGTAACCACTTGTGTTTTATAGCTAAGCGTGATTTTTACAGTGCTGCTACTTAAAATATGTAAACTTTGGCGTATAATGGTCATAATAATAATCAGGCCTAACAATCACTCTCATGCGCCGGGGCCGCGTAGCGCAGTTGATAGCGCGTCTAACTCAAGAGCCAGTACGCTGTCCGCATGGAGGTAGCTTAGACCCATAGCTATCCTTTAAGCGCTTAGTGAAGAGCCTGATCAGACCGGGCAGATGCCCAGGCTGATCTGAGTATGCGCTGGGCGCACAACCACTCTGTTGGTTTTCTCGTGTCGCGGCTCAAATATTTTTTCTGTTGTAGGGTGACTCCGGTGGTCCGTTAGCAGTTGAAGATGGCGGAATATGGAAACTAATTGGTAAGTAAATACAGTGAGCTCCCGATATCTCAAACACTGATATCTCAAAGTATCTTCTTGTATCAAAGAATATATTTCTTATTTTTATTTACATTTCAACTCCTGATATCTCAAGCTACTGACATCTGAAAGTAAATTTTCTGGTGCCAGAAAATTTACTTTGAGATATCAGTAGTTTTAAAGGAACTTCGACTTTGAGATATAGAGATTTGACTGAATACTGGAGGACTTTAAAAACGCCTCTCAAGAAAAAAACGAAATGCTTCATTCGATTTTTCTATCAGCTAAAATAAAACTAATTGTAAATAAAATTCTAGAATATATCTAATACATGAGACATTTATTTGTACAATCCCGGAATTTAAAATTTGTAAATACACTAGGCAAAATAATGTGAAAGGGGGCTTTAAAATGTGGGATTTTCATCCAAACTGTTATAGGCCATTTGCTGTCTACAAAACAGGTCATTTTGCAGGTTTTCTCTTTTATTACTGGTGATAAAATTGATTTTTTTTTCTCCACTGGTATTGTCAAACTAATACATAACTGGAAACTGACTTTCAGAATTTTATCTTGTCAATTTTTAGCTTTTGTCTATTAAATCCTTTACAAAAATTCGCAAAATTTTCAGCTTAAGTAAAGGTGGGTACAATGATTTAATGTAATAGCTATAAGTAATGCCCATATATGCATCACAAACAAGAAATGTTTCTATAGATAAATTAATCCTATTCATCACCGATCAATTTTCTTCCCAACCAATAAATAAGTGAACTTCATCTTCACTCAGATTAAAATATTAACAGGCATACAAGTGCCATTGAGTAACTCTGTACAATTAACTAACAACGGACATATGTAAATATTGACCATAAATAAACATACTCCTTTGTAAAATACAGTTAAAATATCTTCTAAAAATGAGCAGTTTTCAGAAGAACATTTTTAGTTTCAAGATAAAATTTTGAGGAAAATTCTAGATCAGTTATGTATAATATAGACATTAAAGATGCTCTTTACGTCACCGTGATAGCTTTTGTAGTTTTAGAGATATTTACCAAAATGACCTGTTTTATAGACAGCAAACGGCCTATACAATGCACTGCCCAAATATCATGTGGTTCCCGGCTTTCACTATACTCAAACTTTTTCAGTATTGAAGCGAGGTAAACAAATGCTCATGGAATGCAATAATAGCACTTTAAACATGACACTAAAATTGTAAATCGACAGGAATAAATTTATTCAAAAGTATTTTCTGTGCTACCGTGGTCTACTCTAGTATCGGGACTAACTACAATGTGAAGTTTTGAATTGGTTAAAATAAAATTAATGGCGTAAACGTCATTTACAGCACTGATAAACAGCCGTTTGATGCTGATATTAAGATATCAATCAATAACTATGGATACTTTAGAAGTTAAAAAACGTTACGATGTTTGATTAAAATACTATTCTTTGAAGAATAAAACGTCAAATGACGTCATTTTTCAAACAAACACTTTTTTTGAGATGCCAGTTTGTACATTCATTTTTTATTGTTCCCAAACAAATATATATAATATTAGACCCCATTTGTAGCACCCCACCCCCTCCCCCCCCCCCCCTACCCCGAAAAAAAGAAAAGGGGTTCCAAATACATCTATGACCTGACTTTACAAGTCAACGTTAAATAGATACGTCCTAAGCCCGGCGTAAATTACCTAAGGCTTGAAATTTAAATTGATCGATATGGACGTCTTCATTCATGTGGTGTTTATGTGTTAGAGCATAGTTCGTCCGCCTGAATGGAGAGATAATCCACAAGCTTTAACTAGACTTCGGTCAAACTGAATGATACATAGAATTTAGCGAGTAGATTATCAAAGTCAAGTCAACTCAAATCAAATCATTTATTCACTCAGTCCATTTACAATGGCAACATGATGTAATACTAACAGTGCATATTTTTACGAGGCTTCAGAACAAATGCGATATATTATAATCCCTGGTACATGTACCCAAAGCTGATGAGGGGCTACAGTCTGGAATACTAAGAGTCCAGACTAGAGCCTAACATCAGCACTGTCATGTAATCTAGCCATGTTCCCCTATGCCGATTTGGGCTATAGCCTAGAATACAGCGAGTCCAGACTACAGCCTACCATCGGCATAGCTATATATGTATATAAGGATTTTACTGCATAAGGGGCGGCCTATCGATAATATTTCAGTCATATGTATGACAATATTTCAGTCATATGTATGATAAACATAATGCGTAGTTTTAAATACCAATTCAACCAACATGACACATATAAGTGTGATCTAAACTAATAAAGACCGTTTTTACCAGCATGAGGCACTATTTGCTTTCTATATAACCAAGTGTACCTCATGTACTCTACATATCATTCAGATGTACCAAAAGCTAATGAGGGGCTACAGTCTGGAATACTAAGAGTCCAGACTAGAGCCTAACATCAGCACTGTGATGTAATCTAGCCAAGTTCCCCTATGCCGATTTGGGCTATAGCCTAGAATACAGCGAGTCCAGACTACAGCCCACCATCGGCATAGTTATATATGTATATAAGGATTTTACTATATAAGGGTTTTACGGCCTATCGACAATATTTCAGTCATATGTATGCTAAACATAGTGCAAGTGTTAAATACCAATTCAACCAACATGACACATATAAAGTATAATCCATACTATCAAAGACCGTTTTTACCAGCATAAGGCACTATCTGCATTCAATATAACCAAGTGCACCCCATGCTGATGTAAGCTATAGCCTCCAACCCATTGCCCACATCAGCATAGTCATATAATCACTCTTCGCATAATGCAACTGGCCTTACCAACACGAAAAGAAATTTGATTCCAGTCTAGCTAAGTGTACCCCACGCTGATATCGGGATACAGCCAAGAATACAGCGAGTTCAGACGATAGCTGATCATATAAAAATAATCTTCATACTGAACAGAAACCACTTAGACAGACAGACTGTATGAATATAAATCAATTAACCCACTGTGCACACATTAGCGAATCAACGCTGATTCGACGTCTTCGTCAAATCAACATCCATTCAATGTCGCTGCAAAGCCGCGCGCCCACTAAAAAGTTTGAATCCAAAAAGATGCCCTTTGCTGATGGGAGCCATAGCCTAGGATACACGATGCTAGACCACGGCTCAACATTAGCATAGACATATATGTATGATAGGCATACAGTCCCATGTCCCATAGCTTATCGAAACGAAACATAAGGTATGGGCTAAAGGACTATAAGCGCATCGACTGAGACTTTAAATTTTATACCCAACAAACATTATCAATACAGAGCTAATTAACTATATACTTTGTACATGTACTATGTTTAATCTTTAGTGTTTGAATAAATAAATAAATGAATAATCACTGATGTTTCAATATTTCAACTGTAGGATTATTTGAATAAATATACATAATTTCCGCAATACCTTATTCTTATTTGTATTAAATAGTTCACAAAATTTTAAGGTATTAGGTCTACTACAATAATATCTGGGTAGAAACATTTTTCTGATATTATTCAATTTATCACATACTAAAATATAATGATATTCATCACCAATTTCGTTACCACATAAAGTACATAATCTTTCTTCCCTAGCTATATTGCCCCACCGCCCACATTCAGTTGGCAATCGGTGATTCCCAGTTCTCATTTGCATAAGTGATTTTCGAAGTTTAAAAGGGAGAGGTCCCAGATAATCCTCAAAGCAAAATCTTAACTTAAATATTCTATATATAATGCCACTACTGCTATGTTCAAGCTCGCTATACCATTTATTTATAAAAAAAAAATATCTTTCATTTTTTGCCTTACCGCACATACTAACAATTTTGTATTAGGAAAAGTTTGACTGTCGCAAATTGCGTTGAAACCACAGTCGTAAAGGATGTCTCTTACATTTTTAATCCATTTAAAACGTTGATTTACATAAGAATATTGATAAAGACTAAAACAGACGTTATAAAGACCAGTGGACAACTTCAACATATCCGACGTTACAAGTTTAGCCCAAAACGAAATAACTCGACATTATATCAATATACAGCGGAAACCCCCAGTTTCGCCATAAACCATAAAATTTGGTGTACTTGATTTCATACTCAATATAAGCTTCAAAAAACTTCAAAAGCGTTCGCTCTATCATGTCAAGATTTCCAAACCCCCATACTTCACTGCCATATAAAAGAATCGGTTTCACCATTTTATCAAAAAGCTCAATTTGTAAATCTGCAAGGAGATTGTATATCTGCAAGTTGATTGAGTGCTGATTCGGCGCGGTGTGCCTGTAGCGTATGGTACTTACACCATGTACGGAACGCTGAACTTGTACATTGAGATAGTCATTAGATATATTTTGCTTTTGAAAATTTAGTGGTGAAATTTACAAGTTTATATTATTATTATTATTTTTATTATTTTTGCTTCTTAGGTAATGTTGGGGTATACTCTCTTCTCGTTCTGTTGGGTCTCTTGCATTTCGTTTCGGCAAGATTTAAGAACGTAAGGAGAGTGTACTCATCCTGTCAAATATTAAGGTTTCTGCTGAAAGTTTTTTTGAGATGAGTGGGTGCGCCTTTATTTGTTTTGTACCATTTTTACAAAGGGAAATGACTTTTGTGACTTCCTGCTTGCACCAGTGAGCTGGGAGGACATTCATGTTTTTCCCACCATTTATCTTCCCCTAAGGGTGTACCCATTCACCTTGATAATTCGAAGTTTTCAATAATTGAGTCATTGCACTTAAGATGAATACATATTTTGAGAACTAAATAAAATTTTCATGTATGAAAAAGCAAACGTTGACAAATACACTGTCAACTTAGAGTTATAACGTTTAGAGTGATCATGTACATGATGCAAATATTGATACTGAGTTGTAACTTTTGTATTTTCTTGTCTGTATATATGTTTGTTTTGTATTGTTTTGTATGTAATATACATGTACTCTTCATTATTGGAGGAAATAAAGAATATATACTTCTAAATGTCAATATGACTTGGTGGCTAAAATATACCGATACTCTGAATTTTCAGGTGTAACAAGAACAATGTGCACCCTTGTTCTGAATTATAGAAATAATCTTAAGACATGCATATCATAGTTTATATTTTTGTTGTTAAATGTAAAAAAAAATGTTTATTAAATCAGTCATACATATCTTGAAATTGGGCAAATTTTAGAACCGCACAACTCCATTTTCCTTCCAGAAATCTAATTTTTGCACCAGTATATAGCATAGTCCATGAACTAATGCAGCCGAAATGTATTTTTTTCAACAAAAGGCCATCGAAACTAACATCAATGGTTTAACGAACCCCATCCAACTTGTTTATACAACACTGGGAAGTATATATATATATATATATATATATATATATATATATATATATATATATATATATATATACATGTATACATGAGGCATCTTTACACACCAGATACAGATCTAAGATGCACACCTGGCACTTTGTGTTAACAAGCCGGATGGGGTTCTCTTAACCATGAAAATTAGTTTTTAATAAACTGGGGCCGTATTCATAAAACAACTTAAGTCGTTGCTATGCTGTTGCTAAGGGCAAATTTCTATGTTGGAGATTCCCTACAACTATGAAATTTGCTCTGGAGGAACAGTCTTACAAAGACTGTTCGTCCAGACCAAATTTCATAATTGTGGTGAATCTCCTTTACAGATATTTAGCCTTAGCAACAGCATAGCAACGACTTAAGTGGCTTTATGAATACGGCCCCTGTTGTTGAAAAAAACAAACATTTCGGCTGCATAAGTTCATGGATTATGCTATATGTTGGTGCCAAAAAATATATTTCTGATGAAGGAAAATGGAATTCTACGTTTCCAAAATTTGGTCAAGTTCAAGGTAGCGCATGACTTATTTAATAAAAGTTTATGTTTTATTCAACAACTAAAATATAAACTATAATATGCATGCCTTATGATTATGTCTGTAATTCAGAACAAGAGTGCATATTGTTCTTGTTACGTCTCAAAATACAAAACAGACGTATATTTTAGCCACCAGGGGCCGTATTCATAAAACGACTTAAGTGGTTGCTATGCTGTTGCTAGGGCTAAAACTGTATGAAGGAGATTTCCTACAACTATGAAATTTGCTCTGGAGGAACAGTCTTTGTAAGACTGTTCCTCCAGAGCGAATTTCATAGTTGTAGGGAATCTCCTTAATAGATATATAGCCTTAGCAACAGCATAGCAACGACTTAAGTGGCTTTATGAATACGGCCCCAGGTCATATTGACATTTAGAACTACATGTACTTTAATTATTCGGGTAACTGGGAACGTGCTATCAATATCTTTGTCATATCACGTCGCTGTTATTCAGTGGATAACGTCTTGTCATAAAAATCGTATGACCACACGTGTAATAACACTTTGGCGCCTACATGCAACGTCATTGACAACGCCCATGTCAACAATGCGTTTTCTTATTGAAACACTGTTCAGTTTAAAGTCGTGAAAATCCCATTTTAAAGAGTCATATAATAAACAGAATTTTAAACTTGTCGAAGGCTGTTTCATAAATTTCCATACGAGATGACCACGAGTGTAATATCATCTGTTTATTGGAAGTATAATATATAATTTGTAAAACGAAACTCAAAACCCAAGAACTCAAAATCACGAATGGATTATCGACTACAAATTTTGTTCCAATCTTCAGCGTGTAAAATTTCTTTTACACCAAGGC
The DNA here is from genome assembly GCA_963989385.1 of Ctena decussata. NCBI lineage: Eukaryota > Metazoa > Mollusca > Bivalvia > Lucinida > Lucinidae > Ctena > Ctena decussata. The sequence continues at coordinate 47,298,564 of OZ022515.1, forward strand.
CTATCGGAACCAGAATTTTATGGTGACTTAGTATACAAATTCAAAAAGATTAAGGGTAGGACTGATTTTTCTGATCAATTCCGAAAAATAATAATACGTCACAAACGTATTGGCTATAATTTAAATGTTATGCGATAGTCTGCATGCTTAGTGATTAACCCAATCACGGTTGATAGCTTTGCTGCACTCTTTAATTGCACACCGGGGGATCGGTCGTCAGACTCTATGATGGCCCCGACCTAAAGCTATATATTTTAGTTGGTTGGGACCGGAGCCTTTTTGTCTGTTGCTTGGTCCACCGGGGCTCAACTGGTGACCTTCTTTTGCTTCAGATTTCTAGTGGGGTTGTTTGGCAGGACAGGGATCTCCACCTGTCAGACGGCCCGTTGTATCTGTTGAGTCCTCGTCTTTGCTTCTTCATGGTGTTGAAATTTGATTTATGTGTTTACCGTGATGATTCATTGACGAGTTAGAGGGTTATCATGCGAACCGAACAACCAACTAAATGTTTTGTACCACTTCAGAAACTGAGGGTGAGGTTGGGCCTGTAAAATCGATTTAAGCCCCCCAGTAATTCATTACTGACCGTTCCAAGGCGGTAGTTCTGTTGTGGTTCTTTGTTGCCTGTTTTTGGTGTCAGAGTTTCTGTGATGTTTTACCTTATGTATGTTGTTATTATTTTTGGTTCGGTTTGGGTTGCTGAGTGGCCACCTTTTGGGAACAAGCTGCTCACTCGGTTGGCCATATGTTCTCTGTATCTTGATTATTTGTAATCTTAGTTGTTTCCAACTATGGTTTGAGGGCTGGATTTGGATTTTGATTGTTTCAGTTCCTGGTCTTTGCATACTTTTTACTTTTCTAATTTTGCAAAGACCTCAAACTTAGTAAAATTAAAAAAAAAAAACATAATATTTTATGTATGACATAGTTGGTAGTTTCCTGAATAGGCCCGTATTGCTTTGGGAATAATTCCAGTGGATGTTCGTATAGACCGTTTGCTGTCTATAAAACAGGTCATTTTGCTAAATATCTCTAAAACTACCACAGCTATCACTGTGAAGTAAATAGGTCTCCCCGGTACGAAACCCTATTATGAACTGTATAATCGAAGCTAGTAGTGGCTTATGTAATCCTGCTTGTGACATTAATACCCTGCTGAAGCTAGTTATAGACTGTAGTGCGCTAATAGACACTAACAATCACAACTATGAACTGTCAAACATTGAATTTCAAACACGAAGATTGTGCTCTGCTCTGGACTGTGAACGGTTTAAGAGGCTGGCATTGATACCCCGACGTAACAGAATGGTGAAACCTAAGAGGTAGCTCCGTGGCATATCCTAGCAGGGTTGGTCTAATGATTAGTTTTTATAAGAAGTTTTAGAGACTGATAGCCAGAGACTTTTACGTCCTTTTTAATACCTACAAACTGTTTTTAACTCTGTGAGAGAACTGTACATATTCATAAACTGTAAATAGGGTGATGGGAGAGTTCATCATTTTAGAATAATAATTTTACGCGACAGACAGCTATATCAACACGATTTGTTCAACTCGTCAACGAGGTGTCCCAACACTGGGAGAACTTATGTCAACAACAACAACAACAATAAAGCGCATCTTTAATGTCTATCTTATAAATAACTAATCTATAATTTTCCTCAAAATTATATTTTGAAACTAAAAAGATTCTTTTGAAAACTGCCCATTTTTAGAAGATATTTTAACTGTATTTTACAAGGGAGTAAGTTTATTTATGTAACAGCCTTTGAATGGTCAATATTTACCTATGTCAATTGTTAGTTAATTGTACAGAGTTACTCAATGGCACCTGTATACCTGTTAATCTTTTCATCTGAGTAAAAATGAAGTTCACTTATTTATTGATTGGGAAGAGAATTGATTGGTGATGAATTGGATTAATTATTCTGTAGAAACATTCCTTGTTTGTGACGCATATATGGGCATTGCTTATACACAGTATCCGAACGCACTGTACCATCTCCTCCGGTTTTCATAGCGTTGAATCGAGAGTACAAAATTCGCTTATAACCAGTAGCCGGAAATCATTATGTTTTGAGTTTTCATCTGGAATCTGCTGCGTCATTTATAGTTATTCAGCTTCGAAAATGTAAAGAAGTAAGTTTAATATAAATTTCTCTTCGGTCTTTTACTTTATTGCCCTGTACAATGAAAACCTCCTTGCCGTCGCAGATTTTTTTTTTCCGAACAGCTTAATTTAACACGAGATTGTGTCGTGCAAAACCTAGCTATCATTCTTTTATCAAAACTAACAAACTGTAGATTGATAACGCCTTCCGTTTATTCTAAATATTTTTTATAAAACATGTAAGAAAATGCTCAAAATGGTTTAAGAATCATGCCAAGGGCGATTTGAATACTGTACCAATTACTACCCACCCATACACGACATTGTACAGGGTAATAAAGTAAAAGACCGAAGAGCAAATTATATTAAACTTACCTCTTTACATTTTCGAAGCTGAATAGCTATAAATGACGCAGCAGATTCCGGATAAAATCTCAAAACATAATGATTTCCGACTACTGGTTATAAGCGAACGTTTGTACTCTCGATTCAACGCTATGAAAACCGGAAGAGAGTGTACATGTAGTTCGGATACTGTGTTATAGCTATTACATTAAGTTATTGTACTCCCCTTTACTTAAGCTGAAAATTTTGTAAATTTTTGTAAAGGATTTAATAGACAAAAGCAAAAAAATGACAAGATAAAATTCTGAAAGTCAGTTTCCTGTTATGTATTAGTTTGATAATACTAGTGGAGAAACAAAATCAATTTTATCATCAGTAATAAAAGAGAAAATCTGCAAAATGACCTGTTTTATAGACAGCAAATGGCCTATACACGAGTGGTCATTTCGTATTAAATATATGAAAGAGCCTTCGGCAAGATTCATAAATTTCATATGAAATGACCACGAGTGTAAGATTCTGTTTATCATATGACCCCTCCGAAAGGGATTTTAACGCCTCCAAACTGAACATTTTTTCAATAAGAAAACGCATTGTTGACATGGACGTCGTCAATGACGTTACGTGTACGTGCCAAAGTGTTATTACACGTGTGGTCATACGATTTTAATGACATGACGTTATCCACTAAATAACAGCGACGTCATAATGATAAAATGTTTTGCAGGAGTGGTCAGCTGGGGCATCGGATGTGGTTTGGACGGCTATCCAGGAGTCTATTCTAACGTGTCTCACCTCAGGCCTTGGCTTGACAATAATTTGTAAATCCAAATTGTACTAAAATGACACTAGAACCCTTGGCCAATAAAATCAGAATATTTACATTAAAAGTGTTTATTTGTTTATTATTTGTTTAGAACTGAGCATTACTACCTAATAGTTCTAACATCCTATTCTCAGAGCAGTTTCCAAGGATTGGCTGACCTCATATGCACATACGAGGTAACTACTCGATAAATCTTGTTGAAGTTGTATTCATACTCGACTTTGTCTCCGGCTACGCTTTGTCTTCTTTCTCCCCTTGACGAGTCTATAATTTTGTGATTTCAGATTAATTCAGATTGCAGAAAAGAATCAGGCCCCGAGGTTATAAAACTTTTTTCATGCTCAACTCAGCTGAGCATGAAACTTTATCTGCTAATAGATAGCAAATTACTGATAAGTACAGCTGTTTTCTTGCTTGGTTTAGCTGAGTATGAAATTTTCACTGCTTATGAATATGAAAATGCCAACATTAGTTGGCATTTTCATATTTATCAGCAGAGAAATTTTCATGCTCAGCTGAGCTGAGCATGAAAAAAATTTTTATAACCTCGGGGCCAGTCTTGGGATGTCTAAAGCAAGCGCGTATATGACGTTGTTTATGACGTAACGTCGCTGGAGGCGGAAATCTTTCCAATCGTAAACAAGGTTCCATTGCACACAACTTTTCATTATCACCCTCCAATCGTCCTGAAATACTGTTTAAAAGGACGTAAAATCGCAAGCCATACATACATTCATGTATCCATCCATCCATCCTTATCAGTCACTTATGTCATCAAAGGCTCTCACCCCTACCACAGTAGGTTGATAGAGATCGGTGGACTATGTAGCCGGAAAAAACGTAAGGATGTCAGCGGCTGAAATTATAAGGAAAGAGTTTACTTTTGTGATTTTATCGATGTGTAACCACCGGTGAATCCCTCACTAAGCTACATAAAGCCCTTCATTCAGTTTGTGAGTGATTCGCCGGCGTTTACACATCAATAAAATCCAAAATATAAATAAATAAATAAATAAAGGTCATCGGCTAAGTGTCACCCGACGTTCAAAATGTGACACAAACTGCAGCCATTTATTCAGTTTCAGAGTAACTTTATGGTCAAAAACAGAAGATATGTGTATTACAGATAATAACTAAAGCATAAGCATGATAAGAAAGACATATACCCAATTACTGGGCTTCTATGAAGTTATAAAATACTTAAGTTTAAGAGGGGTATATATGTGTAAAATCAGGTTACAGAAACTTTAGGCTCTTACAGAATGCCCAAAACATTAAGACTGTATACCCACTAACAAAATAACAAGGGACATAATCCTGCTAAAGTGAATCTGATGAAAATGAACAATGCATTTATGAAAATTCAGCCCATTAATATAATAGTTCTGGGGTGAATGCCTATTATCTATGAAAGGGGAATAACTCTGTCACTAATCAATTAGCACATCCTAACAATAATCAGAATAATTAATTTACCAAATACTGATAGCATACCAAATTTCAGCTCTCTCGGTCAAACGCTTCAAAAGTTGGAAAATACCAAAAATGACAAAGGGCCATAACTTTGCAAAAAGTAGGATAACTGAAATTCCAAAATCACAGATCTTCAGATCATGATGAAACATTCAGCACAATTTCAAGTCAATCTGATACAAGATGTTGCAGGAGTTGCGGGGACAAGGTCTGAGTCGACAAGGGCCGTAACTCCATCAAATGGCCGAAACAAAAATAAAGAATCCCATTCACATCTTTATATCATAAGAATACAATCTGTAAAATTTCAAATTAATTCGATGAAAGACATAGTAGGAGTTGCGGGGACAAGATTTCGGACGGACGGAAGTACGGACGGAGGCACACACGGACGGACGAGGGTCATTTTTATCGTCACCCTCCGCCTATGTCGGGTGACAAAAAACAAATAAGCAATAATGATAGTCATTTCTATAACAACTTTAAACACCAAATCTCTGTAACCATCGGAAGTCGTTGGCCACGCTATGTTTGGGAATTTAGATTTTTTCCGTATATATCAGGTTGACGCAAATCCACCATAAATGGCGTTAAAATCTTCATTTATTGTTTCGTTGCCATGGAAACGGGGAATGTGTTTTCAAGCAGAATGACAGAGAAATTGAAAATAAACAAGAGCTGTCATCAGACAGCACAGTTCGCCTGGACCTAGGACCCAAGAACTATATGCCGCTTTATGCCTAAAGGGGTGAAATTGGGGAGGGGGAGGTGAATGGAGGGGGCATTCAGGTCATAGGGGAGGTGGAGCTGCTGGATAAAACTATGCATCAATAACTGTCATCAAACCAATTATGAATCAGATCCATCATATGGTTTTGAAAATTGAATTGAATATTAAAGAAAGCTTTAATATAAACGTATGCTAAAAATTGTCTGTGACCTTGACCTTTAGGCCATAGGCATAGATGGGGATATAGCTGAATAAATCTCTGGACCTATATCCATCATCATACCGAATATGATCCAAATCAGTAATATGATTTTCAAAATATGAGCTCTAACAAATCTTAAGATTGAAATTTCAGTCTGTGGCCTTGACCTTAACATCATTAGCATAGGCAGGATATTGTTCTAAAAAAACTTGGAACCTGTATCTGTCATGCAAAATATGAACCATTATCTATCATTTGGTTTGGAAGAAAATGGCTCTCTAAAAACTTTAACATTAAACTTAAATGTAAAATTTCGAAGTCCGTGACCTTGACCTTGATATTATGGATTTGGGCAGAGGTATTGCTGAAAGAAAGTTAAGACATATTTACGAACCAAATCCATCATTGGGTTTGGAAAATATGAGTTCTTACAAAACTTTAATGTAAACCTTCAGTGTATACTTTCAAAGTCCGTGATCTTGACCTCAAGATCATGGAGCGTGGGCGGGGATATTGCTCACTTAAACTTTGGACATGTATCTGTCATCATACGAAACACGAAAGGACCTGGTATAATAAGGGCCGTTTTTGGCCCCCATTCAAATTCTCTTAAAATTGCATGGTTTCTATTTCTTATTATTTGTGCGTATGGGAACGAGAAAATTTGAGTTAAATACATATTCCTTTAAAGAAATAAGTCATTTACAATAGCTTTTGAAAGCTCTTAACAACAGGCTTTTGATGAAATGCTTATATGTAAGATTGCACTGCTAATTACCTGTGCACTGCACAAGGCCTCTCCAGGTACCCCACCCACTCAAGTTTGCAAGTCCAAAGACGCTAACCAAAAAATTCCAACAGATCAAAATGAAATGAATACCAGATTATTCCTTGTGTTCTAACTAAGAAAATGAATACCCACAACATATGTTTATTTTGTCTATGAGCGGAGATATGGGCATTTTTATGCTGAGAACGTTGTGAAAATGTTCCAAACGCTACCAATTTGGTAACAAAAAGTTAAAAATAAACATTGAGCCCGGTCTCCAGCACATTAAATATTTTCATGGCATGTAAATATATTAAAATTTTATCTGTATATAAAATATTAAATGTGCTGGAGCCCGGCCGCCAATGCCGCCAATTTTAACTGATGGTATTAAAAGATATTTTGGCGATATTGGCGGAAAACAAGAAAACCGCCAAATTAAAATGCCGCCAATTTTAACTGATGGTATTAAAAGAAAACAAAAAATTACGCTTGAGTATACAATTATTTCCCTCTATCATAATATAACAGCCAAAACACACTATATACTCGTATATTGGTACAAAAGAAGACTCGGAAGCAAACAACAACAAACGGGGGGAAAGAGGGTGTGTAAGTGTTTATTAGACATGTCATATTAATTACTGCCTGTGCCTAGTTGATTAGATCAGAGGCGATACATAGAGGATCTTACATGAGTGCTCATGTATTATTGAATTTATTAAACGAGTTGGGGAAAAAGATAAGATGCGAGGCTATGCCGAGCATCTTATCGTTTTCCCCAACGAGTTTAATAAATTCAATAATACATGAGTACGAATGCAAGATTCTATTTATCATATGACACTAAAATTGCATTTTATTAGCAAAATTTGCACTAAAACGTCACGATTTCGCCATTAGAAAACGCAACGTTTTAATGGACGTCAACGTATAACGTTACGACGTAATTTGCATATTTAATCCACTAGTGGATTTGAGTGCCCGGATGAACGCTGATGAACGCGCAAAGAAAAATAAACAGTGGAGAAAATTTGAGAAAAAAAAACGATATTATTTAACAATTTATTACAAAAACTGTGCAAAATAGTGAACTTTGAAGAGTTTAACTTATTTCAAGAGTCCAAATTATGACTGGGGGTAGAAGTGCAGGGAAAAAGGCAATTCCAGCCAGTCAATCGCCCAGCAACAATAATCAGAGCAGACGTACAGCGGGATTTGATCATCTGTGCTCAAATGTAGATGATTTATGTAGTAATGTGGATGAAAATGATGATGATGTTATTCCCAAAATCCAAGAAATGTTGCGGGAGAAAGCTGATCAGCCTGGACTGGACCAAAATTCTGCCATGGCAGAGGCAGTTACTCAGTTGTTGTTGCCTGTCATGGGGATGTCTAACAAAAACATTGATAAACGGTTGGCCTCACAAGAGACTGCTATCAATAAATTAAAGGCCTCTGTAAGGTTGAATGCCTATGAGAATGATAGACTCCAGCAATACACTCGCAGGGAGAATATCAGGATTTCTGGGATAGAGGAAGTTGAAGGGGAGCAGTTGAAGGCAAAGGTGGTCGAATTGAGAGAAGAAATGGGCTTAAGCATTAATGCTAAGGACATAAATGCATGTCATCGCCTTGGAGCCCGTCAAGGGAATAGATCACGTGCCATCATTGTGCGTTTTTTCGCTAGAGACATAAAACATGACTTTCTGATTAACAAAAATAAGCTGAAGGACAAGGCCAACTACAGGGGTGTCTACGTTAACGAGGATTTGACACCACTACGCTCAAAAATATTACACTACGTGAAGCGTCAAGAATGCGTGGAAGCTGCATATACGAGGGATGGGAAGATAATTTGTCGCTGTCGTGATGGGTCCAGAGTCACTGTGGAAACACCAGACGACCTCTTTAAACTGGGTCTTACGAACATTGACTATACTGCCTTAGGCCTCAGTGCCTTTGAGTAGTACAGGCCGGGAAGGAGAGGGGGTACCTTTAACCATGACTATGATTATACTAATGGTGCACAGACTAATCAGAGTCAGAGTTGCAGTTTGAGTGGACACTCTAGTCAAAATTATCTGTGTTGTGACAATGAAGAATCTAGACAAAAACTTTCCGTAGATTGCCGCAAAGTGACAGTAGCCACACCTCACTATAGCAATAATGATCACAAAATTAGTTCCAATATTAACCAACCTATTAACTTTCCTCTTGGCTGTAGCAAATATGTCTGTGGCTTATTAGACAGTTCTACTACAAAATCTGTTGGTGGTACATGTAACATTGAGAGTCAGCCTGTTGATTATCTTTCAGATGTTTCTGCTAGTCATGTAAATAATACGCTAAATGCAAACGCCTTTGAAAGTGTGCATGCCGATTCTGAAATTCATGCTAGTATTGCGGATGATACAGCATTTGATACACATGTAAATTCTGTGAATGATGTGTCATTTGTTTCAGATATTTCAAATGATGCAGCATTTGACGAGCAGGTAAATTCTGGAAATGATGCATCAGTTGAGGGGAGTATTTCTGATGACATGCCATTTAATGAGACCATTTTAAACGAACATACATATTCTATGCCTGACAACTCATTGTCGATTAAGGTGCTTTGTATCAATGTGTGTGGCTTACTCTCAAAGTTGCAATACCCAGATTTTGAAGAATTTTGTCAGGAATATGACATTGTTTGTTTAGTCGAAAGTAAATTAGGATTTCTAGATAGTTTTGAATTCCAGAACTTTGAAATTTTACACTTGCTTAATCGAAAAAAGGCTAAATCAAGATCAGGTGGAATTGCAGTACTGGTTAAGGATACCATTTTTGAACACGTTAAGGTTTTGAACAGTAGTTCAGAAAATGTTTTATGGTTTACTGTTAATAATTCATTGTTTCATGAGTTAGTATTATTTGGTACAGTTTATATACCTCCGGAAAGCAGTTCATACAGTAACATAAGTATTTTTGATTCAATTGAAAATGACCTAATTAGTTTAAACCCTGAAAATAACCACAAAATCTGTTTGTTAGGTGATTTCAATGCTCACACTTCAAATGCAGAGGACTTTATATATGTAAATGAGCATATATGTGACACTTTCAGCCTTGATGATGTCACAAGGCAAGTTTTAAACAAAAGTTTGCTTGAGGATTTGGGTATTACGACTGCTAGACATACCTCAGATAAAAGTAAAATTGATAATTACGGATCTCGCCTCCTAAGCCTATGTAAAAGTTTTGATATACACATTGCAAATGGTAGGTTGTTCAAAGACAAAGGTATTGGAGCTACCACTTGTAAAAATTTGACTGCTGTTGATTATTGCATAATGTCCCCTGAATTGTTCTCATATGTATCAAATTTTGAAATTTTACCATTTGATCCTTTACTAATTGATGTACATAATGGTATTGCAGTAGAGTTTTTAAGTAAACCTTTAAAGTCAATTGTAATTGAGGCTGAAGAGCAGGTTTCTACAAAATGTAAATGGTCAAATGAGAAAAAGGATGCATTTTCCAATGCAATTGACTTATTATCTGTGTTAGAACTTGAACACACAATGTCTGATATTATATCTTCTAATTGTGCTAATGTTGATCAGGGTATTATTGATTCACTGGTTGAAAACTGTAATAAGATATTATTAGATGCTGTGTCAGAGTCTGATATGTTTTTCACTACAAAAAAAAGAGAAAAAGTTGCTAAAAAGGTGAAAAAAACTTGGTTTAATAAGGACTGTTTTCTTAAACGTAAAGAGTATTTTAAGGCTCGAAACACAAATTGGAGATTAAAATCAGCAGAGAATCGAAAAAATCTCGTTCGTTGTAGTAAAGCTTACAAAAAAGAGATTAATAAACAGTACAATGTATACAGGAATGAGTTCATTTCTAAGTTGCGCAGTTTGAAAACAAAAGATCCTAAATCATACTGGTCTTTAATAAATAATTCTACAGACAAAAAGAAATCTGTTGTGAATAAAGTAGCTTTGGAAACTTTTTATGATCATTTCAAAAACCTTAACAATGTAAATTATGACCAAAACGATTTCAATTTTGACATTCACAATGCAGATGTTAATGATAATAGTGAATTAAATAAGTCTTTCACTGAGCAGGACATTTTGCAGGCTATAAAGTCTCTGAAAAACAATAAAAGTTGTGGTAATGACTTAATTTTGAATGAATTTTTGAAATGTGCTTCAGGGAAAATGTTAAATGTTTTTTGCAAATTATTTAATATTGTTTTTGAGTCTGGGGTTGTACCTAGTAGTTGGACTGAGGGCATTATTTGTCCTATTTACAAAAACAAAGGGGATGCCAACAATCCAGATAATTATAGAGGCATTACTGTTTTAAGTTGTTTTGGCAAATTATTTACAGCTGTACTTAACCATAGGCTCAACTGTTACTTAGAAAGTATGAATGTTTTATGTGAAGAACAGGCTGGTTTTCGTAAAGGCTACAGTACCATGGACCATGTTTTTAATCTCAAATGTTTGGCTGATTTATATCTGCATCGAAGTAAACATTTATTTTGTGCATTCATTGACTATAGAAAAGCGTTTGACTCTGTTAACCGTTTGGCTTTGTGGCAAAAATTATTGCAACAAAACATAAATGGAAAAATGTTAAAGATTATTTACAGTATGTATGATAGTGCAAAATCATGTGTCAGACAAAATCACCAAATGTCAAATTACTTTTTTAGCAATGTCGGAGTCAGACAAGGTGAAAATTTATCACCAATACTTTTTTCACTATTTTTGAATGACTTGGTAGAGTTCATTTCTCATGGATTTGATGGTTTACCAGACATAACTGAAGCTATACATTTGCTTTGTGATAATGATGATGTAGAAGTTTATTTTAAGCTTTACCTATTATTATACGCTGACGATACGGTCATATTGGCAGAATCTCAGGAACAGTTGCAAGCTGCCTTGAATTCAATGTATTTATATTGCCAGACATGGAAACTGGAAGTTAATCCTGCTAAAACAAAAGTAGTTATATTTGCAAAAAGAAAAGTTAAAGAAAAGCCAATCTTTACATACAGTGGTGAAAACATTGCTGTTGTTGATGATTTTGTGTATTTAGGGGTTACTTTTACTCATAATGTTTCTTTTACTAAACATAAGAATCATCTTTTAGAACAGGGCCGAAAAGCCATGTTTAGTGTTTTAAGAAAAACTAAAAAGTTGAATTTGCCAATTGATATGCAGTTGCAAATGTTTGACTGTATGGTAGTGCCAATCTTGCTGTATGGCTCTGAAATTTATGGTTATGAGAAATCTGACATTATTGAGTCCTTATTTTTACAATTCTATAAGATTATTATGTGCTTTAAAAAGAGCACTCCAAATGCTATTCTTTATGGTGAATTGGGTCGTTATCCTGCTGATATTCTTATCAAATCACGTATGATTGGTTTTTGGAAAAGATTAGTTTGTGGTAAGCAAGAAAAAATCTCAAGAATACTATATAATTTGATGTACAAAATGCACACACGAAATTTTTACTTTTCTAAATGGCTTGATTGTGTACAAAGAACGTTGAATAATTGTGGTTATTCTGAATATTGGATCAATCAAAATGTTCCTGATAATTGTTGTTTAGCAAAAATGGTTAAAAATCGTCTTATGGATCAGTTTAAACAGAATTGGTATAATTCTGTATTTGAACTTTCTAAGTGTCTGAATTTTAGAATCTTCAAACATAATCACTGTTTTGAAAACTATTTAAAAGTACTGCCTACAGATTTAAGAATTTCTTTCAGTAAATTTAGATGTACAAATCACAAATTGCCTATTGAAAAGGGCAGGTTTATAGGCATCGCAAGAGATGATAGAATTTGCAACCTTTGTAACAGTGCAAAATTAGGTGATGAGTACCATTATATTTTTGAATGTGATTTCTTGAAAACAGAGAGAAAAAAAATTGTACCATCAGAATACTATAAAAAACACAACACACAAAAATACCATGATCTCTTCAACGTTTCGGAATATAGTATTATTCTCCGCATTGCAAAATTTTGTAAAATCATTTTAGCTTTATTTAAATAACATTGTACTCTTTGTACCTTCCCATATCTTACATCAACTGAATATTAGGTTAATTTATTAATTTGGACATGTCACAAGTTGGACAATCAGTGCTGACCTTGAGAATATGGCTATTAAGCAGTATAATCAGGGACAGCAGTGTTTGTCTTTCCAGCTATGCTTCATAAATTAAGTACTAAATTGTAATAAATAAAATCTTTGGAAATCAACTGTATTAACATTTAAAAGCAATTTATGTCCAAATTCTTTGCCTCCATATCATATACATGCTACTTTGATGTTCATCACTTGTTTTATGTATGTTTTATAAACATGTATGTTTAATTCTCATACCCTCGGTTAGGGGGTCTTGAATAAATTTTTTTTGACTTTGACTTGGATTATCGCATTTAATGCATGGCTTTATTACACTCTCAGAGGCGACGTCATATGATAATATGCATTTACTGTTAATTCTGTTTGGCAAATTTTTAAATAACAATAAAAATAATTGTAATTACTGTATTCAGCATGACAATGTAGAACTCGGACTCAAGTGGCCCATATAGCATCAGCAGCAATCTTTAATTATTTATTCATTTGTTTGTTTTAGAATCACAAATCCGCCAAAATAATAATCCGCAAAAAAGGTTCATTTATAAAAACCGTCCAAATTTTGCTGCCGTCAAATATAAGTGTTTTACAGTAATGTTTCTTCCGCCTATCCTAACCTTTCCGTCATGTTCATCCAGAGCATCAGACATGATCCATTCGAGAAAAATGTTGAAGAGGATGGGTGACAAAAGACATCCTTGTCTTACTCCAACTGTTGTTCTGAACCATTCTCCTGTGCTGCCATTTATGAGGACTGCACTTGTAGCCTTGTCGTGTAGCTGTTCAATGGTGCGAACTAGATTTGCACTGATATTGTACTTCCGCATGGTGGCCTATAAGGCTGCATGCCATACCCTGTCAAAAGCTTTTTTGAAATCATTGAAGACATGGTACAGATCCTGCTGATATTGGACATACTTTTCACACAGGATTCTAAGGTTGAAGATCTGTTTTGTGGTGCTCCTTCCAGCTCGGAACCAAGCCTGTTCCTCAGCGATTATCTCTTCGGCTTGTGGTTTTAGCCTGTTCGCGATGACTTTCAGCATGACTTTGCTTGAATGACTGATGAGGCTGATGGTTCTGTAGTTCTGGCAGAGCTGTAAGTTGCCCTTTTTAGGGAGTGAAATAATCAGCGACTGAGTCCATCGGGTAGGCCATTCTTCTGTTCTCCAGATCCTGTTATAGATATCTGTTAAAACATCAACCATGGTCTCCCTCGCCAGCTTGAACAAGTTCTGCTGGTATATTATAAACTCTGGCAGATTTCCCCTTCTTTAGTGCCCCTACTGCAATCTCAACTTCCTCGCGAAGGATCGGCTGTTGATCTTCTTCTTGGGGCTGATTGCAGTCCAGAACCGCAGTGTCACGTCAATTCTTTATGCCTTTATATGTGAACAAGCATTACACCTGTCGTAACTCTGCCAAAGAGTGAGGTGTGCAAATGTATACTGTGAGACGAGAGCTTAAACGAATCTGCAGAACCACATACTCGCCAAATATATTGGGGTGGCGGGCGCCGCCCCTGCCGCCCCTGTTCCGATGCCCATGAACGTGTCGAGTGGCATTCGCGCTGCATGTATGCAAAACTCTAAACGCGTTTAGTCCATATTTCGACAGGAGTTCATGCGACATTCGTGCAATATTCGTGAGACATACGCATATTTGTCGTACATGTAAGTACAAAAAATTGTCGTTGTTAATTCGTGTATTTCCTAGCGGTTTTGTGTATCAAATTAGCCCCCAAGCGGTGTAAATCCCTGTGTTTACAAAATGAAATCTGATCTTTTCCTGTCCGGAAGTCAGCTTAATTTTGTGCCCCCCTTAGAAAACATACTTAAAGCTTTACCCCCTTGCAGCTGTCGCAGCCCAGTGAGGTACTAGCTTTACCATGACTTCACGGAAGGTAACGAAAACATGCGAGGTTTGCCGACTAGCAATGGCTAAGAGTCTTTTTTCACTTGACACTCTAATGTTTAGAATTTTGATTGGCCCGGCAGGAAACTAAAACTGCCCCTGTTACTCATTAGTCATTATAATATCAGCCTTAAAGATATTAAAGGTTATGACAAATATTCCTGATTAAACAGGGACAACCAACAAGATAAAACTGTTCCTGATCCCTTAATGCATGGTCTGATCGGTGTCTACAAAGTTTAACAGTCTCACAACATCAAATTTTACTTTGGTTTCACTTCACCGAACAGTAAAACTTTAAGATACCGTAAATTTTCAAAAAATTAGGACACCTAAAATAATTACCGTAACTGTCCTTAAATTTGAACAGTTTGTTTTTTCAACGTATTAATGTACACAAAAGATGCGGAATGGCAAACCGTGTAGACCCTTATCAGACTGCTCCTTTGGGAGCAGTCTGATCTGGGTCTGCACTGTTTGCTCAGACTATCTGTCCAAAAATTTAGATCTTTAGGTAATTGATTTTGGTATTAAAGTTAGAGGGTGCATAAAATGAATATCAAGTGATATCATAGTCAAAAAAGTCAAAATACTAATGCTCGGTGAAGCATACAACAAATTTACTTTTTATCAAGTGATCAGTAACAATGTATATACGTAATATTGGATGCGGATGTTAAAATTTGTTTTAACCCGTAGTTTTCGACATATAGTGTATGGATTGGGTGAAATTAATAGATTTTGTATTTTTATCTATTTTTAACAAATATTTCATATGAATTTCGGTAAACAGGATCTTTTTCGTAATCACCCGAAAAAGCTTTATTGCCAGTTAAGATTTTATTTTAGTATTTATTTATCATATGCTTTAATTGAGTGAAATATTTTGTTAGACATCATTTTTTCAGAATCGCTTGGTAAGGTTTTGTTACTTTTATTCTGCCGTTCGATATACAAACCTTCAAAAATGCAAATTTGCTATTTCAAAGCGGTAAATAAAACTATTGATTTTTGACTTGCTATATGTTCAGACTCATTAAAATCTTTACGATTTAGATTCCACAGGATTCACGCGTTGTTAATGCGATTAGGAAAGACTATTCCCACGGGCATGTGACGTCGTACTGACGTCGATGGGACGCCATTACGTCGCTGGGTTTAGTCTTCACCGGCTATATCCCAGTAATCACACAAAGTTAAATCAAAATTGAATCAAGACGTTGAATCAAGGTTGATTCAATATTGATTCAGCGTTGTGTGCCCATTGAGTATATTCTTTAACTAAGTTGTAATTATCCCCTCACACCACGAAGTGGTGAGGGGATATAGGTTTTGTCCCGTACGTAAGTACGTACGTAAGTACGTACGTACGTACGTACGTACATACGTACGTACGTACGTACGTACGTACGTACGTATGTTCACCTTTTGTCATCGCTCTAGCACTAACATTTCTCAACGGATTTTGAAATAACTTCAATCAAGTGTAGGGCATGACAATATCTCGAGCAAGTTCGACTTTCAGGGTGCTGCGCCCAAGGTCAAGGTCACTGTGGCTGTTTTTAGAAAAACTTTGTCAGCGCTCTAGCGCCTACATTTCTCAATGGATTTTGAAATAACTTCACAAAAATATAGGGCATGACAATATCTCAAGCAAGTTCGACTTTCAGGGTGCTGCGCCCAAGGTCAAGGTCACTGTGGCTATTTTTAAAAAAACTTTGTCAGCGCTCTAGCACCTACATTTCTCAACGGATTTTGAAATAACTTCACACAAATGTAGGGCATGACAATATCTTGAGCAAGTTTGACTTTCAGGGTGCTGCGCCCAAGGTCAAGGTCACTGTGGCTATTTTTAGAAAAACTTTGTCATCGCTCTAGCGCCTACATTTCTCAACGGATTTTGAAATAACTTTGCACAAATGTAGGGCATGACAATATCTCGAGCAACTTCAACTTTCAGGATGCTGCGCCCAAGGTCAAGGTCACTGTGGCTATTTTTAGAAAAACTTTGTCATCACTCTAGCGCCTACATTTCTCAACGGATTTTTAAGTAACTTCACACAAATGTAGGGCATGACATTATCTCGAGAAAATTCAACTTTAAGGGTGCTGCGCCCAAGGTCAAGGTCACTGTGGCTATTTTTAGAAAAACTTTGTCATCGCTCTTGCGCCAACATTTCTCAACGGATTTTAAAATAACTTCACACAAATGTAGGGCAAGACAATATCTCGAGTAAGTTCGACTTTCAGGGTGCAGCGCCCAAGGTCAAGGTCACTGTGGCTATTTTTAGAAAAACTTTGTCATCGCTCTAGCGCCTACATTTCTCAACGGATTTTGAAATAGCTTTGCACAAATGTAGGGAATGACAATATCTCGAGCAACTTCGACTTTCAGGATGCTGCGCCCAAGGTCAAGGTCACTGTGGCTATTTTTAGAAAAACTTTGTCATCACTCTAGCGCCTACATTTCTCAACGGATTTTGAAGTAACTTCACACAAATGTAGGGCATGACATTATCTCGAGCAAATTCAACTTTAAGGGTGCTGCGCCCAAGGTCAAGGTCACTGTGGCTATTTTTAGAAAAACTTTGTCATCCCTCTTGCGCCAACATTTCTCAACGGATTTTAAAATAACTTCACACAAATGTAGGGCAAGACAATATCTCGAGTAAGTTCAACTTTCAGGGTGCTGCGCCCAAGGTCAAGGTCACTGTGGCTATTTTTAGAAAAACTTTGTCATCACTGTAGTTCCTACATTTCTCAACGGATTATAAAATAACTTCACACAAATGTAGGGTAAGACGATATCTCAAGCAAGTTCAACTTTCAGGGTTCTGCGCCGAAGGTCAAGGTCACTGTGGCTATTTTTAGAAAAACTTTGTCAGCGATCTAGTGCCTATATTTCTCAATGGATTTTGAAATTACTTCACACAAATGTAGGGCATGACAATATCTCGAGCAAGTAGTCTTGTGTGAGGGGATTTGTATCGCCTGCGATGCCTTGTTAATCTGTAAAGGCTATTGGATAAGCACTTCTTATTTTTTTTAATTTATTTATTAATTTTTTATTTTTTCATGTTCTCTTTTAGATAAATAAACATCAAGGCGGTGACCTCAAAGGGATGAGGAAAAATGGAAAAATAAATATTTCACTATGAGTAAAGGACAAAGATGATGCAAAGAGAAAAAGGAAATAACATTATAATAATATCACGATGGATTGTTGTTTTATAACTGAGGAATCGAAAGAACAAAAACGGGTCCACAAAAAAGTCCAGTCACGGTTACGCAAGGACAAGAAATGTGAACTGAAACAAGTTAAACTTCTTTTGCTAGGTACGTATTAAATTTCTCCTGCTGGGTTCGTATAAACGTTTGTTGCTTGAAACGTAAAAACTTTCTATTGCTCGGTGTGTATATGAAACTTCAGTGGTAAGAAACGTAAAAACTTCTTTTGCTTGGTGTATCAAACTTATTTTAGCTAGAAACGAAAAAAAAAAAAAAAAAAAAAAAAAAAAAAAAAAAAAACTTCTGTTGCTATGTGTATATATCAAACTTCTGTTGCTAGAAACGTAAAAGCTTATTGTTACTACCATGCGGGCACCTGATCACACCTCTGTTTTGGGGTCCATGTCTGTGTATCTAAAATATTCCGGAATTGTCTATGTTTAAATGACCTACGAGTTAGGACTTATGATTTGGGTACTTTGACCACTATCATTTAGATGTATATATTAAACTTCTGTTGCTACGCAAGTATAAAATTTCTGTTATATCATGCTTCTGTTACTAGGTATGTATAAAATTCCACTGCTAAGAACTTATAAATTCCGTTGTAAAGTACGCACTAGACCTCTGTCACTAGAAACGTATAAACTTGTGTTATTAGTTACGTGAAACCTTCTCTTGTTTTGGTATGTATTGAAGTACTGTTACAATGTACTAGGTTCATATAAAACTTCTGAGACTAGTCAGGTATTTAATTAAAAGTGTTTCAGTTGCTAAAACGTATATACTTCTGTTGTTGTGTATGTACATGTATTTGTTGCTTGATGTGTATTTAATTTCTGGTTACAGGTACGTATAAGCTTCTGTCAGTATGTACATACATATATTAAATCTCTGTTGCTGGATACATTTACAGTCATTTGACTGCGTGCGTACATGTAGCTGGCTTGGACT
The DNA here is from genome assembly GCA_963989385.1 of Ctena decussata. Classification (NCBI taxonomy): domain Eukaryota; kingdom Metazoa; phylum Mollusca; class Bivalvia; order Lucinida; family Lucinidae; genus Ctena; species Ctena decussata. The sequence goes on from OZ022515.1 coordinate 47,317,282, forward strand.
GAAGGTCCTTTAAGGCGGTATTTCAGTTGGTTTAAACAATATTTTATTCATACAAAATATACTGACAAGACATATGAGCCGCGACACGACAAAACCAACAATGTGGTTGTGCGCCCAGCGTAGACTCAGATCAGCCTGGGCATCCGCCCAGTCTAATCAGAGTCTTCGCTGTCCGCATGGAGGCAGCTTAGACCCTTTGCTATCCTTTGAGCACTTAACGTAAAGTCTGGTGAAACTGGGCGGCTGCCCAGCCTGATTTGAGTCTTCCCTGGGCGAACAACCACATTGTTGGTTTTGTCGTGTCGCGGCTCATATACATATAATATTCATTGAGGATCTGAACGGAAGCATATTGCTTATAGAGTTCATTTCCTCAAATGTTAACATCAAGACGCCAAAGAAATAGAGGATCTTACATGAATGCTCATATATTATGGAATTTATTAAACGAGTTGGGAAAAAAGATATGATGCGAGGCTATGCCGAGCATCTTATCGATTTTCCCCGACGAGTTTAATAAATTAAATGATACATGGGCACGAATACAAGATTCTGTTTATCATATGACACTAAAATCGCATTTTATTAGCAAATTTTGCTCTAAAATGTCACGATTTCGCCATTAGAAAACACGACGTTTTTATTGACGTCAACGCATAACGTAACGACGTATTTGCATATTTAATCCACTAGTTGATTATCGTTTTAAATGCAGGGCTTTATTACATTCTCAGACGCGACGTCGTATGATAAAGATAGTGTAGATAAGAATACTCCTTCCTGCCCCCGCTGCAAGCACAAAAGGCTATCCCAAACATACGGCTCCTTTTCATGACACTTTCACAACACCCTATTCAAACATACAAAAAGTCTATGGGATATGGCCTTCTGTGCTCATTTAAAGGTAATTTTGAAGAATAGAATTCTGTATGCGGTACAGGAAGCACGACTGGTTTTGGACAACTCATTCTGGGTATGAACATGTCACAGGGTGTAGGTAATTAGGTATATCATACACTTGCACTGCATTTTCATTTCAGTTCAATTCTCACTTGTACTGTTTGCGGTACAAGCCGGCTTTTATAGCGACGTGGTAGAATGCCCGTCTTTAGATCGAAGAGTCGCGGGTTTGATCCTCGGTCGGGGGTGGGGGTGTTGGGCGTGAGATTTTTTTAAAAGTCCGTGACAACTGGGGCCCAACGTACAATCCAGCCTGACCCCTGTGCAGTAATTCCTCGAGCCTATTTCTATATGCAGCTCTTGAGCCTGGAACTTCGGGGACGAAGTCCAGTTTGGTGGGGGAGAATGTCACAGGGTGTGGGCAAAAAGGTATATCATAACCTTGTACTGCCTTGCGGTACAAGCCGGCTCTTATAGCGACGTGGTGGAGTGCCCGCCTTTAGATCGAAGGATCGCGGGTTAGATCCTCGGTCGGGGCGTAAGATTTTGTAAGAGTTCGTGACAAACAGGCCAAGTTAAACCGAGTCAGTTATTTTAAGTTCTTCGGTGATTCCATGCTTCCTAATGACTCCGCTTTTTAACATTTATTTATATCTATTCTTCAAAAATATCTTTAAATGAGCCGCGAAACGACAAGACTAGTTAAGTGACATGTGCGCCATGCGAAGACTCATATCAGCCTGGGCATCCGCCCAGTCTGATCAGAGGCTTCGCTGTGCGCTTTAAGGGTAGCGAAGGGTCTTATCTAGTTCCACCGATGCCGACAGTTAAGACTCTGATCAAACTGGACGGATGCCCAGGCTGATCTGAGTCTTCGCTGGGCGCACATGACCACTTTCTTAGTTTTGTCATGTCGCAGCTCAAATGAGCTCAGTTTAGAGTTGTCAAAGGCGGCGTATTCACTATAATTAACATTGCTAACCCAAGAGTGTGGGTTCGAAACCCACTTGTATCTTTATAAAAAAAACTTCTGCCATCATATCTTTTCTTTCAAACTTTTCGGGTTTAGCGACACTGAAGAAGATAAATACAGTCCACTCTCGAAGTCGTACTTCAGCCCAAACTACTGATATCTCAAAGTCAATTTTCTGGCACCAGAAATTTTACTTCGAGATATTAGTACTTTGAGAAAACAGGGATTGAAATGTAAAATAAAAGTAGATAATATATTCTTTGATAAAAGAAGATATTTTGACATATCTGTGTTCGAGATATCGGGAGTTGACTGTACAGAAACGCGCGTCTGTCGCACTAAATTTAGTATGAAAACGTTTCTGTTTCAATCCGTTTAATGTAAATAAAAGTAATAAGACTTTTCTCTTTATGCATGTCTCTTTTGTTAACAGGCGCTGGTGAAAGTGGAAAAAGTACGTTCATAAAACAGATGAGGATTATCCATGGCAAAGGGTACTCGGAAGCTGACAGGCGAGGTTTTGTCAGGATTGTCTACCAAAATATTTTCATGGCGATGAAGTCGATGATACGAGCCATGGACACGCTGGAAATAGCTTACAGAAATCCATATAACGAGGTATCCAAAGTTTATTTGGTATAATCTGCTGAAATTATGTCCCCCACCAAATTATGTTGGGACTGTGTGTGTGTGTGTGTGGGGGGGGGGGGGGGGGGGGGGGGGCATATTGTTTTCAGTGCGGTACGTCGGCGTCACACATTTTGTACCCATCATATTTCTTGAACCAGTGGGTGGACTTTTTACCAAACTTGCATGGATGCATCATTGGGTCAAGCCAAAGAGCTGGCTAGGTTTAGTGACTTTGATCCTATTTTCAAGGTCACAGAAAGCCTATGGCTGTTAAATTTTATGCGTCGGCGTGACAGTTTCTTGTATTCACGATCTCTTGAACCAATGGATGGAATTTTACCAAACTTGCATAGATATAGAATTGGGACAAGCTTAAGACCTGATTAGATTTTGCGACCTTGACCTCATTTTCAAGGTCACAGGGGGGCTTAAGTATGTGAAAATTTCACTAAAATTGATATATTTCCTGAGCATTTGGCTTGATTCCCAACAACCTTGCACAAATATACCTTTGGGACAATTGCAAGAGTTGACTATGACTTTGTGACCTTGACCCTATTTTCAAGGTCAAAACCCATAAAAAAGTAGAATTTTGCATAAAAATGAGATATTTCTTGAACGAATGAATGGATATTTATCAGACTTGCATGGATATATCGCTGTGACACTTTTAGACAGTTTTAGTTTTTGGTGACCTTGGTCCGTTTTTGCAAGGTCATAGTCTTGTATGTACGATACCTTCTGAACCAGTGGATGGATGTTCTCCAAACTTGCATAGATACATCATTTAAATAAGCTTTAAAGATTTCGGTGACCATGGCCTTACTGAAGACTTAAATATGAAAAAAATATCGGTAAAATTGATATTACTCTTGAATGTTTGGCTTCATGTGGAATTAGAGGGGAGGCTAAATTGGCTGGGGTGGAATTTGTTTTTCTCTTAAAGAATTTCTAGTTTATTTGAGTGGTATATATATTTTATTATATACCTAAAATGATCCGAAGTCACTTTACATTGGAGTAACTGTGCAATATTTTCAGCGTATCGCACAGAGTCAAGTGCATATTGCACGGAGCTAAGACTTCATGTTCGCCAGAACTACTTTTGTTTTGAAAGTAGAAAAGTTTGTCAGCCACTTTGTCGTCGAAAGCAATTGAAAAACGAGTAAAATGGCGACACTCGTGTATGTTTCGCTGTATAAACTGCAAAAAGGAATTATAGAAGATTTTTCGAAGACATAAATAGCACGTTTGAAAGACATCAACAGATACATCTTTTCGTTATTTCAGAAAAAGGCCAAATTTCTCAGCGATGTTGATGAAGCTCGGATTACAAGTTTCGAACCACAGTATGTGGATGCAATCAAGTCGCTGTGGTCGGATGCGGGAATACAAGAATGCTACGCACGACGACGACAGTATCAGCTGACAGACTCTGCAAAATAGTTAGTACTGAAAATGCCTGCAGATAAGAAAAGGATTTAAAGAATAATTCTAGGATTTTTAGCTCACCTGAGCCAGCGGCTCCGGGGGAGCTTATAGGATGGTAAGGCTCCGTTGTCCGTCGTCCGTCCGTCCGTCCGTCGTCCGTCGTCCGTCCGTCCACACTTTCAAACAACTTCTCCTCTGAAACCGCTGGGCCGATTGTAACCAAATTTCATATAGAGCCTCCTGGGACCTTAGGAACGAAAAGTTGTTCAAACGGTCCTGGTCACATGACCAACATGGCCGCCATGCCCATATATGGTAAAAACCTGAAAAAATCTTCTTCTCCAGAACCAATAGGGCGATGGCCTTGAAACTTGGTATGTAGCATCGGGTACACGAGTACTACCAAGATTGTTCAAATTATGACCTTGGGTTGACCTTGACCTTTTTTATGGTAAGGTCAAATTTGCTTCCTTATGCTTTTATATGGCAAAATGCTGCAACATAAGATATCTTGGAAACTGTTGAATATTTTGGCCTAAAAATTGGTACATACAGTCATCTTAATGACTATATGAAGATTTATGAGTTCAAGAGGTCAAGGTCATTCTTTGACCTTTGACCCAGAACTCTCATATTTTGACAATATCAAACAATCTCCTCAAAAACAACTAGGCCAATTGTAATTAAATTGCTTATAGATCCTCCAGGGGTTGAGGGAATGAAAATTTGTTCATACGGTCCAGGTCACATGACCAACATGGCCACCACGCCCATATATGGTAAAAACCTTTAAAAGTCTTCTTCTCCAGAACCAGTAGACCGATGGCCTTGAAACTCGGTATGTAGCATTGGGTACTCAAGTACTATCAAGATTGTTCAAATTATGACCCTGGGTTGACCTTGCCCTTTTTTACGGCAAGGTCAAATATCGGAAAATGCTAGCACATGAGATTTCATGGTAAGTTTTGAAGATTTTGACCTAAAAATTGGTATATACAATCATCTTAATGAGTACATGAAGATATGTGAGTACAAGAGGTCAAGGTCATTCTTTGACCTTTGACCCAGAAATCTCAAATTTTGACAATTTTAAAGAATCTGCTCTAAAACCACTTGGCCAATTGAAACCAAATTTCATATAGAGCCTCGAGGGGTTGAGGGAATGAAAAAATTTTCTAACGCTCCTGGACACATGACCAACATGGCCGCCATGCCCATATATGGTAAATACCTTTATTAATCTTCTTCTCCAGAACCAATTGACCGATGGCCTTGAGACTTTGTAAGTAGCATCGGGTACTTGAGTACTATCAAGATTGTTCAAATTATGACCTTGTGTTGACCTTGACCATTTACAGCAAGGTCAAATATGGGAAAATGTTAGAACATATTTCATGGAAAGTTTTGAAGATTTTGGCCTAAAAAATTGGTATATACAGTTGTCTTAATGAGTTCATGAAGAATTATGAGTACAAGAGGTCAAGGTCATTTTTTTACCTTTGATCCAGATCGCTCATATTTTGACAATATCAAACAATCTCCTCAAAAACAACTAGGCCAATTGTAATTAAATTGCTTATAGATCCTCCAGGGGTTGAGGGAATGAAAATTTGTTCATACGGTCCAGGTCACATGACCAACATGGCCACCACGCCCATATATGGTAAAAACCTTTAAAAGTCTTCTTCTCCAGAACCAGTAGACCGATGGCCTTGAAACTCGGTATGTAGCATTGGGTACTCAAGTACTATCAAGATTGTTCAAATTATGACCCTGGGTTGACCTTGCCCTTTTTTACGGCAAGGTCAAATATCGGAAAATGCTAGCACATGAGATTTCATGGTAAGTTTTGAAGATTTTGACCTAAAAATTGGTATATACAATCATCTTAATGAGTACATGAAGATATGTGAGTACAAGAGGTCAAGGTCATTCTTTGACCTTTGACCCAGAAATCTCAAATTTTGACAATTTTAAAGAATCTGCTCTAAAACCACTTGGCCAATTGAAACCAAATTTCATATAGAGCCTCGAGGGGTTGAGGGAATGAAAAAATTTTCTAACGCTCCTGGACACATGACCAACATGGCCGCCATGCCCATATATGGTAAATACCTTTATTAATCTTCTTCTCCAGAACCAATTGACCGATGGCCTTGAGACTTTGTAAGTAGCATCGGGTACTTGAGTACTATCAAGATTGTTCAAATTATGACCTTGTGTTGACCTTGACCATTTACAGCAAGGTCAAATATGGGAAAATGTTAGAACATATTTCATGGAAAGTTTTGAAGATTTTGGCCTAAAAAATTGGTATATACAGTTGTCTTAATGAGTTCATGAAGAATTATGAGTACAAGAGGTCAAGGTCATTTTTTTACCTTTGATCCAGATCGCTCATATTTTGACATTTTCAACCATTTCCTCAAAAGCCAAAGGGCCAATTGTGAACACATTTCATATAGAGCCTCCAGGGGTTGATTGAATGAAAAATTTGTTCAAATGGTCCAGGTCACATGACCAACTTGGCCGCCATTACCACTTATGGTATAAATCTTTAATATTTTTCTTCTCCAGAACCAATACACTTATTGCCTTGAAACTTGGTAAATAGCATGGAGTACTAGAGTACCACCAAGACTGTTCAAATGGTGACCTTGGGTTTACCTTGACCTTTTTTGCGGCATGGTCAAATATGGGAAAATGCTAGAACATATGATTTCATGGAAAGTTTTGAAGATTTTGGCCTAAAAATGGTATATATGGTTGTCTTAATGAGTACATGAAGATTTATGAGTACAAGTGGTCATGGTCATTCTTTGACTTTTGACCCAAAACTCATATTTTGACATTTCAGACATGATAAGTAAAAGCCACCTTGCCAGTTGTTCAGGTGAGCGATTCAGGGCCTCATGGCCCTCTTGTTTACTTATTTATCAACGAAAACATAAGTTATGATCTCTCACTAGAACCGTCTCGCCGAGACGGTTCTAATGAGGGACCACAACATATGCTCTTGTGGAGAATCATTAAAAATTATCCTGAACTTTAAATCCCTGTTATTCCTTCTTATCTTGTGTACTGGTATTGAAAGGACCCTAAATAATGTAAATCAAATGTAAATGAAACGGAACTAAAAGTGCAGACCCAGATCAGTGAAGGATCATTTTGATTAGTGTATCACTGACTGCCATTGCGCTAGAATATTCACATAAATTAACAAAACTGTTAGCGATATGGGTTTTACGGCACATCAGCACAAAAAGGATATTTCGCGCCGTAAACGGTATAAAAGAACAAACTCAATACGCAAAAGGTCAGAAATGCATGCACAGTACTCTAGAAAGCAAATTTAAATTCTTTTCTCTGATCAAACCGCACATTAACCAGCCTGGAACATTTGACAAAATACTGAGTCGTCACAGAAACCAGCACGCCTTCCCAACGGTAACAGTAAAATGTGTCGGAGCGGAATTATTATTTTTAAAAGCACATTTTTCATCTTGGGATAACACCTTCGCTCTTCACTCACAATTTAATGTATTTCGCATCGCCCGTCTCACTGGTTCTGTTCAGGTTATCAGAAAATAAAAAAAAATGAAACGCGTTTTACTCTGTTTTCTGAAGAAAAAAAATGAGTGACCGATAACATAAAAAATTCCAAAAGCGTATGGTGCGCGTAAACTGTAAAGTGAAACACTGTAGGAAAATACCAGTCTATGATTAGCTTAAGCTTCGTTCAAACGAACATATGACAAAGTAAGTTTGGCATAGAAAAATTTGCTCGTTTGAATGAAAAAAAAATGCCACATTTTCATTGCCAAATTTATATGGTATATTGTGTAGACGATTGCTGTTTGGGATTTTAACTCATTTGGCGGTTTATCATTATTATTTTTTTCAGTTATTTAGATGCAATCGACAGACTAACTGGGCCTGATTATCTTCCGACCTTACAGGATATACTGAGGGTCAGGGTCCCAAGTACCGGAATATTAGAATATCCATTTAAATTGGAAGGTATCACATTTCGGTAAGACTTTTAACTCTTTCGGCGCCAAATTTTTCAGACGACAAATTTTCGTCTGCTCAAATCATCAGACGACAGATTTGTAATTGGAAATTTTAACAATCTAAAGACATTTTTCATAAAATCAGGCTTTTTAAGTTCATATTTGAATGGCAAACAGTGTAGATCCTGATCAGACGGCTCTTTTAAGAGCCGGCTGATCTGGATATACGCTGTTTGCAAAGTCGCATTTTTGCGACTTTGGCGCCGAAAGAGTTAAATCAACAAAATTCCCTGTCAAAGCAGTTAACAATCATTAGGTTGGATAGAAAAAGGAAATTTTAAACTTTGCATGCCACAGTACAATGACCTGTTGGGGGTTATATGCATATGGTCCATCCACCGTTACAATGTTAAACTTCATTTGGGGTAATATGGTCCACCATGGTCAGGGGCGTAACTAGGGGAAATTTCATAATACGCACAACCATGTTTTATTCTCTTCTTCTTGAAGGGAAAGCTAGTATTTCAGCCACTTTGGTAATAGGTATTGAAATCTGGTCTAATTTATAAATTTTCAGCATGCAAATTTGCAGGTGCGTTTTGAAATTTTGTCAATTTTGACAAAATTTCAATACGCACTTGCGTATTTGCCGTATACGTAGCTACGTCATTGATGGTAGCTATGACTTATCACTTTAGTCTGAAAGGTTGGTAAATTCATGACACTGTGTCGTATTTTCTATGGTTATGATAACAGTTTGATACTTCAAATGATCGCCGAAGCCGGATTCTTTGTTTAAATACAAGAGAGAGAGAGAGAGAGAGAGAGAGAGGGAGAGAGAGAGAGAGAGAGAGAGAGAGAGAGAGAGAGATCCGCATTGGTCAAAAAAGTGGCCCGGCCGGCCGGCCGCGATTGCCTTGTAAATCAAACTGTTCATGATCAAAGAAAACAATTGACAAAAATGAGCCGCGACACCAGAAAACCAACAAAGTGGCATGTGCACTCAGCGAAGACCCAGATCAGCCTGGAATCCGGCCAGTCTGTTCAGAATCTTCTTTTGTGCTTAAATGGTAGAAAAGGCCCCAAGCTACCTACATGCGGACAGCGAAGACTCTGATCAGACTGGGCGGATGCCACTCTGCGCACATGCCACTTTGTTGGTTTTCTCGTGTCGCGGCTCAAATGTACCAAAGAGTGCTAATAGTTTGGGCTTCCCTTGGGGTACCGAGTATGATACATGTAATCAGCATATCTAGGATCGAGCCAGGTAACTTCGGACAGCGGATAAATTCGGACATACCACTGCAAACAGTGAAGATCCAGATGAAACGGCTCATAAGGAGCCGTCTCATCAGGATTTTCACTGTTTGCCCATTTAATTTTATTTTAATTCCAAACAACTGACATAAAGGAAACACTGTCACTGTCCGAATTTACCCGCTGTCCGAATTTACCCGACTTTACCATAAGCGAAATTCAACCTTTGCTTATTACTTTTGAGTAACGACACAAGAAAGGAGACTCGGGTTAAAAAGTGAGGAGAACAAGCGACAAAATATAATTTTCTCGTCTAGCTGTTGGTCACCCAGAGTTATATTTCTTGGTGGAGTATTATATACAGAAGCCTATTCATACCTCTGGAGTTTGTGAGTTGAGATACGGGACTTTTCCCTTATTTTCCTTTATTCCATGAAAGTGCAAACGTGCAGGCTTTGGAATCATGGAACCCATGCTGGTTCGCAGTCAGTAGCGCGTCTGACTAAAAAGACAGAGGTCCTGGGTTCGTTACCCGGTCCGGCCACTTTCTTTCGTTTCCCCTTCCACTGGTTCAAGAAGGGCAGTTAAACCGGCCCAGGAATAGTATGGTTAGGTAAACTGACCGTCCCGGCATGACCATAGCTGTTTACCGTGGACGCGAAACAATAACACAACAACAACAAAAACAACAAACTTGGGGCTTCCATCCGGCATCTGGGTTTTTGTGTTATGTATAATATGTAGGCCTCAAGATAATAAAGAGTATCTGATGACATTTTGAGGTAATTTATCCATGTGGTTAGACCAAACTACATGTTGTGACATATCATTAGAATCGCATCGGCGAGGCGATTCTAATGAGATATCACAACATATATTTTAGGTAAAAAGACATTATCAAAAATTCTCCTCAAATAAATCCCTAATTATGTCATACGTTTTCAAGCCTCCTCCCCCTCCACACACACACACACACACACACACACACACACACACACACACACACACACACACACACACACATCCACGCACGCACGCATATCTCGGCACCTCCCAGCCCCACCATTTATCCAGAGCGCCACCAGTAGGCCTACGTGGTGACCTGGATTCGGGCCTGGTCGAGTACCGCTTAAATGTGCTTTAGGGACCGTATCCACAGCCTTGCAAATGAAATAATTGTTGTTGTCTCAACAAAATTGAGGCTCCGATTTTCTTTATTGTATCTATTCTTTGTTTCCAAGGTCAACATTTACAGACTTTATTTGAGCCGCGACACGAGAAAACCAACAAAGTGGTTGTGCGCCCAGCGCAGACTCAGATCAGCCTGGGCATCCGCACAGTCAGATCAGACTCTTCGCTAAGCGCTTAAAGGGTAGCTAAGGCTCTAAGGTACCTCCATGCGGACAGCGAAGACTCTGATCAGTCTGGGCGGATGCCCAGACTGATCTGAGTCTGCGCTGGGCGCATAACCACATTGTTGGTTTTCTCGTGTCGCGGCTCATATACTTTTTTGTATATTTCCAGAATGGTTGATGTGAGTGGACAAAGAACAGAAAGACGCAAATGGCTTCATTGTTTTGATAACGTCACTTCAATAATGTTTCTAGTCGCCCTAAGTGAATATGACCAAGTGCTGTTGGAGGCTGAAAATGTGGTAAGTTTTATTAAAAGAACTACCCAACAGGCACTGACATCGAAATGACGACGCGGCGACGTCGATGCCACGTCATTACGTCGCATCGACGTCAGTATGACGTCATTTCGACGTCTTGTGCCTACTTGGTAGGCGTGTTCTATATGATTGCCAGATAAAAAAAACATTTCTTTCCGATTGGCTGGAATGACGTCACGTCACGTCACGAATATAGAGAATACCATTTTATTGTCTTTTGATATAAAGTTTATCAGGTGAGACCAGAAACAGCGTAGGAATGGCGAGGCCTGCCGAGCTAGTCCGGCGTGTTTCTGATCGAGCCTGACTGATAAACTTGATATCAAAAGACACTCACGTGGTTTTCTATTTATCATGCATCACTAGCAGATTTTACGGTGTAAAGAGAGTCAAACAAATGAAAAGCAAACACATTTTTATTCGAACTTACTGACGTCGCGAATGCCTTATGACGGTGACGTCAGTTAACCAATTGAATGTTGTTATCACGGCCAACGTCAGTATGTAGCCAATCGTCTTTAGAGATCGCTTCTAAAGGCAGCGCCCAAAGCGCAGTTCTGAAGTGACATTATATCACATCATGTTATCATACCCCTGAAAAGGGATATCATTATCGGGTGACTCTTGCAGCATATGCATGATAAATGTGGTGACGTAACGTCATCTAAATTAATCATGGTATGCAATATGTTTATAGGACGCAGCGTCGGTTTAAGACGGTTAAGGTCGGATTTCTCAGTTATCATGCATCTGCTGCAAAATTCACCTGATAACAGGGGTATGATAACATGATGTGATATCATGTCACTGCAGCACTGCGCTTGCGCGAATGTTATCAGGCGATGCCTTCAGAAGCGATCTCAGAAGATGATTGGCTACATACTGACGTTGGTCATGATAACAACGTTCGATTGGTTAAATGACGTCACCGATTTACGTCATAACGCATTCGCGACGTCAGCAAGTTCCAACAAAACTACGTTTGTTTTTCATTTTCTTGAGGCTTTTTATGCATTAAAATCTTTAAATTATGCATGATAAATAGAAAACCATGTAAGTGTCTTTAGATATCAAGTTTATCAGGCTCGACCAGAAACACGTCGGACTGGCTCGGCAAGCCTCGCCATTCCTACGCTGTTTCTGGTCTCGCCTGATAAACTTGATATCAAAAGACACTAACATGGTATTCTATATATATAGAGCAGCAAGGTCATTTTGGTCGTTGGTCGGTGTGGCCCAACGACAACGCAAGATTACGAGACAGACCGTGTTAAACTGAAAACTTGAACAACAATATAACTTTTGAAACAATGGACAAAAGCAGTAATATAGAGAATACTACACGAGTGGTCATTTCATATGAAATTTATGGAACGAGCCTTCGGCGAGTTTCATAAATTTCATATGAAATGACCACGAGTGTAAGATTCTGTTTATCCTATGACCCTTTAAACTGGGATATTAAAGCTTTCAAACTCAACATTTTTATGCCCCCGCCACGAAGTGGGGAGGGGCATATAGTTTTGCCCTTGTCCGTCCGTCCCTACGTACGTACATCCGTCCGTCCGTCACACTTTGTAGTACTGTTCTTGTCTCCGCAACTCCTCCGCTTCAATATTTGATGCAGGGAGTTGAAACTTGCAACACAGTTCAGACATGCATTGAACATGTGCATAAAGGAAACAGAACTTTGATTCAGGTCTTTATTGCAGAATAATGTCCCCTTGAATAACATACATATTTTGACCGTATTTCACACCTGTAGTACTGTTTGTGTCTCCACAAATCCTTCTACAAAATTGATGCAGGGAGTTGAAACTTGCAACACAGTTCATGCATTGAACATGTGCATAAAGGAAACAGAACTTTGATTCAGGTCTTAATTGCAGAATTATGTCCCGTTGGATAACATACATATTTTGACCACATTTTACACTTGTAGTACTGTTCTTGTCTCTGCAACTACTCCTACAGTATTAGATGCAGGCAGCTGAAACTTGCAGCACAGTTCAGACATGCATTGAGCATGTGCATAAAGGAAACAAAACTTTGATTTAGGTCTTTATTGCAGAATTATGTCCCCTTGAATGACATACATATTTTGACCTTATTTCAGTGGCTTATATACAAGCCCACCTTTTGTTGTGGCTCTAGCGGCCTCATTGATATAAGGTCACAGCTATATTGCGTATGACAATACCTCGAACAAGTTTGCGTTTCAGGTTGGAAGAATCAAGGTCAAGGTCACAGTTGCTATTTTCCGAAAAACTTGGGCATCACTGTAGCGCTTTTATTTATAGATTGATTTTGATATTACTTCACACAAATGTTAAGTATGACAATATCTTGAATAAATTACCATTTCAGCACTGCAGGTTCAAGGTCAAGGTCACAGTCGCTATTTTTAGAATTTTTTTATCTTTATCATCCCTCTAGCCCCTTTATTCATTTACAACTTTTGATGTGACGTCACCCAAATGTTTAGTGTGACAATATCTTGGAAAATTTCGCGATCAAAGGGCCATATTTATAAAACGACTTAAGTGGTTGCTATGCTGTTGCTAAGGCTAAATTTATATGTTGGAGATTCCCTACAACTATGAAATTTGCTCCGGAGGAACAGTCTGAAAAAGACTGGTCATCCAGAGCAAATTTCATAGTTGTAGGGAATCTCCTTCAAAGAAATTCTGCCTTAGCAACAGCATAGCAACCACTTAAGTCGTTTTATAAATATGGCCCCAGAATTTTAGGGTCAAGGTCAATTCACGGTTGCTATTTTTAGAAAATACGTTGTCATATCTCTGGAATGATTTTGACATAACTTTACAAAAATATTTAGCATGACAATATCTGGGACAAATTTACGTTTCAGTATTGTCGGTCCAAGGTCAAGGTCACAGATGCTATTATAGGTACATGTAAAACTTTGTCAAGGTTCTAGTACCTTTATTTGTTAGATGCTATTACAGGTACATGTAAAACTTTGTCAAGGTTCTAGTACCTTTATTTGTTAACTGATTCTGATATAACTTCGCACAAATATTAAGTATGACAATATCTAATGCCCCAGTCACACACACATATACGGATTCTGCGGATGCTACGGATGGCCCGTCCGTATCTATTCGTATCTATCCATTTAATCCGTAATGGATCCGTATCGCATCCGCAGAGTCCGTTACTGTCCGTATCATATCCGCATGGTCCGCAGGATCCGCGTCGAAATTTTGAAAAGGTTCAAAATTCGGGCGCGGATGAGTAAACCGTAAAAGTCCGTAACTGAACGAATTTATCTGCATCTATCCGTATCTAATCCGTGTCTCATCCGTATCTAATCCGTATCTTATCCGTAACTGAACCCATCATTCCGCAGTCCCAAGTTGAAGACTGATACGGTTTCATACGGATCTGTACCTTTAGTTACGGAATTTATGGGTCATGTCAGGGTCATTGACGAGGCTCTAGTAATCGTAACCTCGAAGTATGGCCCATGCTCCTGCTCTCAAATGTGTTTAGTGCTCTGTACTCATGAAGGATAAGATTTTTATTTAAATTTATATACCTGGATCCAAACTATAAATTGGGTAAAGGTATCCTTCAAGAACACTGCACACATTCGAAGGAAGGTACATGGACCATACTTCGAGAATTCGGCTACTCAAACCGTATCAGTGACCCCGATATGATTTGGTTACGAAAACCAGAGAAAGCATAATGTAATTTCTTAATTTTGATAAGGCAGTAAATTCAAAGACTGATTTGTACCATAAAAGATCTAAAAGGAAAAAAAACTGTTACAATAATCTAGACTATAAACCTCAACCAATCAAAACTTTCTGATTTCTCAGAATATTTTCTTGACCTCAAAGGAAAAATTATATATAATCTGCACTATAGATGACGTACGGAGAGACGTTTTACGGTCGTCGCACGGCACGACACCCGTGGCACTGAAGTAAAATAAAAATATTCAAGAGCACAGAACACATTCGAAAGAAGGAACATGGGCCATGTTCGAAGTTTCGGCTACTCAAGCCTGACCAGTAGATATGTATCATTTCACCATTAAACTTTGTCCTATATTGGACAACTATGTAATTGGAATTAATAAAAGAATTACTTTGTCCTATATTGGACAACTAATTCGAATTGATAAAAGTCTAATAAGTTTATGAAATGATGGCCCTACTTTTGCCATTGGCAAGTTCATGAAAAGATGACCCCACAGTTACAAATAAGAAACGTAACATCTCCCCATAACTGCGCCATACGTCACTGCCATTGCACCGACCCGGCCTCTCTGTTGTAGTAGTCCTTGAGATACAGTCTCTGTTTCTTTACCCCCCCTCCCCCCCCTCCCTTCTTGTGTTGTTGCCTTACAGCCGCCTCTCCAAACCATCATGTACGTATCTGTCAGTATTGGAACGCAACCTTTTTGTATTGAAGCGTTACTGTAGAAAACAGTCCGTTACAGTACACCGAACGAGACCCGTAACTTCCGTAACTAAAGGTAACGATCCGCTTTAAACCGTGTCGATCCTCAACTTGGAGTGGGACTGCGGAATGATAGGTTCAATAACGGATAAGATACGGAATAGATACGTATGTGACACGGATAGAACGGACAGATGCGGATGTATGCGTTTGGTAACGCACCATTACGGTTTACTCATCCGCGCCTGAATTTTGAAACTTTTCAAAATTTCGACGCGGATCCTACGGACTCTGTGGATATGATACGGACAGTTACGGACTCTGCGGATCTGATACGGATCCATTACGGATAAAACGGATAGATACGGACGGGCCATCCGTAGTATCCGCACAATCCGTATGTGTGTGTGTGACTAGAGCATACAAGGAGTAGACACAGATGTGGACGTCGCAGTTAATCTTTTCTATTCTTATGTCCGCTAGGCATGCGCAACAGTCCGCATCTGAAGGTATTTATCCGCATCTAACGGTTACAGAAGTTAACGGAAGGTTACTAGTTCGTACTTATCCGTATCAATACGCATCTATTGGTAACTATATCCGTAAATTCATTAAATAAAATTAGGCCACGCCCACAAATTCTGCGGATAAACTGAGGATTTTATCCGCAACTATCCGCCCTATCCGTAATGTGTGTGTGTGACTGGGGCTTTAGACAAGTTCATCTTTCAGGGTTGGAGAGCCAAGGTCAAGGTCACAGATGCTTTCTAGAAGAAAAAATTGTCATCCCTCACTGACAGATTTTGATATGATTTCACACAAATACCTCTTAATACATTACTCATCTAGTGAGGCATATGGCGGGGGCATTCATCACCTTTAGTGATTGACTAGTTTCAATTAAAAAACGCTTTGTTGACTTGGACGTTGATAATGACGTTACGTGTACGCGCCAAAGTGTTATTACACGTGTTGTCATACGATTTTTATGACATGACGTTATCCACTGAATGATAGCGATGTCATATGATAAATGGAGTGTTATCAACGCTTAACTGGAATTTTTTAATCATTTTCATGCTCGAAAATATATTGGATTTTAAACCGAATAAAATTTGAAATTATAAAGCCGCGGCAACATGCATTGTAATATCAAAAATATTCCTCTTATGCGTGTTTCTTTAATGTACGGCATTTTTTATGAGAACTGGAAAAGCATGGCAAATTTTGAGTGAAAAAACTTACTTTTGAATATAGAGGATAAATACGAGTGGTCATTTCATATGAAATTATTGAAACGAGCCTTGGGCGAGTTTCATAAATTTCACATGAAATGACCACGAGTGTAAGATTCGGTTTATTATCTGACCCTTTAAGATAGGATTTTAACGCCTTCAAACTGAGCATTATTTCAATAAGAAAGCGCGTTGTTGACATGGACGTTGTCAATGACGTCACGTGTACGCGCCAAAGTGTTATTACACGTGTGGTCATACGATTTTTATGACGCGTCGTTGCCAACTGAATAACAGCGACGTCATGTGATAAATTTATTTATGAATTTTTATTTTATTCATTTTACTTTTTTGTTTCTTCATTCATTTATGTCTTGTTTTAATTTTATTTATTTTTTATTTTTTTTTTTTTTTTTTGTTATTTCTTTCTCTGTT